>JARKIC010002355.1:0-65485 GCA_029378375.1 Mycena olivaceomarginata | reverse complement strand
CGCATCGAGATCTCCTCTTGGGCGATACCTATCCGAACTGGCAGGCATTTGGCTTCAAAGAGATGGGTGAGCCGCCGGAGTTGAGTGCAGAATACTTCTTTTCTGTGCTTCGTCGTCGTCAGGCGGCAACGCGTATGTTGTTCTGGATCGTGCGCACGTTGTGGACAGGTGCGAGATTGAGGACACCTTTTGGTTGAATGGGTTGTAACATTTCTTATGCCAGGTTCTCATGGATTTCGGAACAGAAACGTTGATGTTCATGCCTATTTTTTAGCTGTCCGGATTCCCTTTCAAGTATTTTTTTATGTGGATCTGGTCTGGGATGGTCGCGTTTAGATGTTTCAAGTGCGCTGCCGTGTGTATAAGCGTTGGCTGCTCGCGAATAAATTTTCAACACCATCCCAGCTGGCAAACAAACGTTACTATTGCACCCACCGTATATCTTCCTCTTTATAAAATTAAGCCATTCTGTCTGTCTGAAGCTTTTTAAACTCCGCTTTTAATCTATCATTTCGGCAGAAGTGGGAGCCGGCGAGCGCTTGTGTAGTTCAGAATTGTGCGCCTCGTGCAGCTGGTGACAACCGTGGCTTATCCGGGATTTGAATTCAGTGCGAATTGCAGTGGACAGAGTTAAACATTGAGCTCCTGACTCATGCCGAGGGATTGCTATTGCTTTTCAAGAATAGTTCAGAGGGAAAAAAAATTGCCAACGATTGCATGCGCCAGAATGATCCACAGGTCAGTCAGAATAAGTTGTAATGTGTCCTTTCTGGAGTCGTTTCTGAAGTCGTTTCTCGAATTATGAAAATGAATTATTTAAAGTACGGGAAAAACGTGAAACGCTCTCAGAAACGCCTCAGGAGTTTCTGCAAGTCATTTCTCCACCAAAATTAATCCGAAGTCATTTCTCCCCCCGTTTATGATGCCAACAATTTCGAGAAACGACTCCAGAAACGACTTCAGAAACGACTTCAGAAACGACCCTAGAAACGACTCCAGAAACATCGAAACGAGTTACTCTGACTGACCCTATTGTCACTAGTATTGACTTTCAACCAAACCTACGTGCATTGGTTCGATTTCAATGCTGTGTTTTCGACGCTTAACTACGGACTCCCAGGATAAGACGTCCACGTCATCGCCCAGCAGAAATCTGCGTGAAAGCTCTCGATATGACCTCCACCCCAAGCACTTTTTAGACTAATGGATTAACATGCACTCCAGTATCCTCAGAGCTCCGTCCCCCTGTCAGACGGCCCACAAGCGGCTCGGTACATGGCAAAGGCTCCTGGTAGCTTTAGGCCCTCTCTGCATGCGACATGTCAGGGCCAGAATCAAACGAAAGGGCGGAAAGACGCGTTCGAAGCGGTCAAAATGCCGAAGAACGACATCAAGTGAAAAGCGTGTGGTACTGCTCCATATGAATACTTGACAGATGCCTCAGTCTTGGGCACTTCACGGACAACAACGGATCGAAACGTACGTATGGGCCCTGCGCGTCTCCTTCTCGACCGTTGACCGCAGGAGCATCGGCGCCCTGCCTTGAATCCGCTCATGCACTTTCGTCCTGACTTGACCGTTGCCCTCACTCGGTGCAAGCTCTTCGAACGTGCGGAGCTTCCAGACGAGGATGCCTCCCGCCGCGCTGGTTTCGTACAGAGCCACGTTTCGCTCGCGGTCGCTGGTTAGGCAACCTGCAATCGTCACGGTGTGCTGATACAGGCCACAGAGCAGAGGAACGACCTCTTGCAGCACGAAGAACTGGCGCGTCAAGGACCGTTCCCCATCGCTCGACACCGGCTCACTCGAGGCTTGTAGACCCCTGCAGCGCACCTCCCCCAAGGACTGGTCCTTGGAAAGTGTGACGTGGTCTTTGGTCATGAGACGGAAGGTTGAGCAGAGATCCGAGAGCCTGACGCTGTCTTCGAGGGTCTCTCCGCTCCCAAACTTGTCAAACACCGTTTGAAGGCTGTGAGGTAGCACCACAGAGTGTTCTGCGGTGAAATTTGGCGTAAAGGATGCTGGCTGCGCGAGTAATGCGCTATTTGGGTCTCCGACCCCATTCTCGTGTGAATGGAATTGAAACTGACTTGGTGAGTGGTCGGACTCGCGATAAGACAAAAGACTAGAAATGGTACTAGGAGTAAATGGGCGAAGTCTCGATGTAATCAAATGACTGTGATACGCGCCGACAAACGAGCGCGCCGAGACCGAATATTTGCCGAAAATAGACCATAGTTGGCGTGGCCGTCCGGTGAGCGCAGCGTTCGAGTGGCGCTGTAATTTCTTTTCAGACTGCTGGACGTGTGAGCAACAAACTGAATCATATCAAGACTATTTTTTCTCAAGTGGTGCCGAGTTAATTCGAACCATTCCTTGTTTGCTCGATTCTAATGAGCCAGATGACGGTGAAGACCCCAACGCGACGAAGCAGAGATACAGCAAAACATACATGGAATGCCAATAGCAGTTGCATCATTGACACTACTCTGATGTGACCCAATTGCTAACTGGACAAAATTTAGGAATTTGGGATCCCGAACTGGGCCTGAATATTCGCTCTTGAAACCGCCGAGCCATCCTAGCCAGTTCCCCAGGGCATAGTTGGCAAATCGCCCTAGGTTCAATGGCAGTTCCAGTATGACATCCGCAGAGTACATGAATGTCAGCATCTGGATGGGATTCGGGGTGAGGTTCTGCATGGTGCAGGACGACAGGTAACTGAGCGGGATCAGTTAGGTCGTTGAATTTGGGAGAAAATTAAAGGGTTACCCGTAGGAATTGCGCACGAACGTCTCGTCGAAGCCCGATTGGGTCCACCACGCACGGTGATATTAGGGGTGCTCAATTCTTAACTCGCCCCGTCCCGTTGAATAATCAATTAATATTTGCTTGGAACAAACAAATTTCAAACTCCGCTAAGCCTGAGCGTTTCCGGCGGCCCCTGACCGGCCCCTCTGCCCCACATTCGCCAAATTTGAGTAGCGCCGCAGGGCTAAAATGTGTATAGACGGTTTGGGATCCATCGCGGGCAAACAAAAATTATCTCATCGAGTTGCACTCCATTTGTCTTCCCGACGTTTTCGGCTGTTAACAAATGTCATGTAATTTTCTCTGGGCAGATCTTTGGCCCAGGAACATATATGGGAATTTATTGATCATTTTCACGGCTCGAGCAGCATGTTAGAGGTAGGAAACAGCGAGAGGTTGCCTTGCAACGTGGCGGAGTTTGAAGTTTGTTTGTTCCGAGCAAATATTAATTGATTATTCGACGGGACGGGACGGGCGAGTTAAGAATTGAGCACCCCTATTTACGTCACCGGAGGCGGGGTCAGACCAGAACTAGAGGGACGTTCGAATGAATATCAGCGCGGCAAAGAGGGTTTAGGCATACAGTGTGCCAATGTCTCGGAGGTATGGATACAGTCTCTCCGGCTTGAAGCTTTCCTGTCTTGCCATCAAGGATATAACACAAAACACCACTGTTCTGAGAACATCGTAAATATTGGATGCCTCCAAGAACTTAGAGGCATTCCATACAACGTCGAATGTCTCGGTTTGGTATAAGTGCCAGTGGTATGGCGCTAGCGGCATATGTTAGCTATATCGCACCCAAATACCTGGCAAACCCAACGAGTAGCTGTTGATCCGCGCCCGGCGCTAAGATTCAAATTAAGGATCCTATTGATTTGCAAACAATCACGGCGCGATCTTACCCAGTGTGGGGTTGGAGTGCGCAATATTTGCCTCGATGTGAAGCTGCCATCGTGAGTGCATACGTGCGAAGTGCGCCGCCGAAAAAGACCCATGCGCCGTCCGCCTCGACGATGGGGGGGTTGCAAAGGTTGCTGAGTCTCGTTAGGTCATGTCGAACGCAACATTTGCGACGCACTTTGGGGGAAAAGGGACGAGAGAGGCCATGGTGGTGTCATGTTAGCGAGATCGTGGTGCGAACGAACGTTGCCTAAATTTAAAACCGGCTTGGGAAGGAAGCAGAAGCAAATTTCTGGGCACAGCTTGTTAAATCATCAGTTGATCGCGTTTTCGTTAACAGGTTCAAGAGATCCCGCTTGAACTTAAGGGGTGGGAAGCTTCGATGGCTAAGGTGATTTCCCTTGCATGCTTCTCAGAAATGGTCACAGGCGAGTTTTTAACCACTTGGAGACTTACATTGACTTTCCAACCAAACGTCACGTGTATTGGTTCGAACTTCAATGCATTGCTGTGTTTTCTTGGCTTTCAAGTGTGACTACGGACTGCGGCGGACTCCTCTTCCTCCAATCTTCCACGTCCACGTCATAACCTGGCAGAAATCTGCTTGAATGACTCCACCCCCGGGACACTGAACATTGCGGACACGATGATGGTTCAAGAGTACCCCTCGTTTCTATCCCGAATTAGAGCGGGAGATGTCGAACTACGGCACATATGTAACCGCAATACGATCCCCACACTTTTGGCGTGTGGCATGGCGTGTCCACTACTGTTGAGTCTGCACGAGACACAATCATTTTGGCGATCCGTTGAACCTCCAAAGGATTGAACCTTTACTCTACCACACCGTCTCAATCAGCCCGCTGGAAGAAAAGTCGAAAGCGGATTATGCCCTTCTCCGCATCACCGACTCCACCACCAAGCCGGCTGACTTCTTGCTCAAAGCTGTTCGGCATATGAATCTCGTCACGTTCGCGCTGCATCTTTTGGTCGCCGTCCAAAAATACCATGGTCTGAAGCCGAGCTAGGAATTGTACTCCGCGCATGCGAAGGCGTCGAGAGTCTTTTTTTCTTCGGCAGTCTCGACGAGCCCGTCCCAATTCTTCCGATGCTCGCGTGCATGCGACCGCAGCGCCTGTACATGGTGTCGGAGATGCCACATCCTCAACTAGATCTCACCTGCGCCTTTCTTCCGGAATATCAGCCATCTTCTTCTCGGTGACATCGGCGCCGACGGGAGTTTGATCCACGGATGGTCGCTGTTGCGCAACCTTTCCCGCCTCCCGGCCCTCACTCACCTGGCATTGGACCAACAGCACACCTCCCTGTGCACTAGAAGCCGCTTTATCTGATTGCTCCAACCTTCAAACTCTGATTCTATACGGGGCCCAGGAAAAGAATACAGCGACGGCACCTGTTCTACTGCATGATGAACGCGTTGTGTTTATTATTGACGAAGTCCTATTACTCAGGCCCATTTATCAGTCCAGATGGTCGAGATATGTGGGCGCGTGCGGATCTATTTATTTCACGGAAGCGAAGCGGAGGAGATTGAAGGTCTGTTGTTCACTTTTGATCTCGCCTAGTACATTCCGTTCTGATCTCAAATTTACAGAATCCTGTTACCACATGGAACTGGTTGAAGAAGACACGAGAGCTCAGTCGGTTTCCAGATGCTGTTGAAACTACAGTTCCCTCCTCCGTCTCGGATCCGATCCCAGATGCCGTCGAGAATACAGTTCTCTGGGCAAAATATCAGTCTCTCCGACGATTCAGCTATATCGTCGAGATTGAAGACAAGGCTGGAGCAGAGAATATTCAAGGAAGTTGCGCTTCTTTATCCCGAGATGATTCCGGCCCTCCTAAGGGTAGCGCACCGTGTTTTGGATTGGTATGTTGTCGCCCGTCAGACTTGGGCGGTCGATTAATGCCAATCCCAGGATAGAACCTCTCCTCTACACCGAAATCAGAATAGCCAGACATGCGCGAAACAACAGCTCGGCTGTTGCACTTCTGCGAGCAACGGAGTCGAAACCGGAGAGTTTTCTCGCCGGTGCGGTTCGTGTAGAGCTCAACGCCTTCCCGTTGAGTAATGGGAGTTCGAACCATTTTCCCTGGCACACCCAGATTTTCAACTCCGACAACGGGTGGTCCGATGCTGAGCTATCCAGCGTGCTGCATCGGTGTACAGGAGCCACGGAACTGGCGCTCATCAGCGACCTCTCAGATGCTGGAATTCTCTCAATCCTAGCGCCCATGCGACCGACGCACCTGACTCTCGCTGCCGATGTAGTCGCCAATCACGGCCAACCTTGGTCCGGGCTACCGTTTTTGCAGAACGTAACCCACCTCCACTTCTTTGACACCGAGGTGAATTTATTCGACGCCGACTCCAGCGTCTTTGCCAATTGGCCATACTGGTCGCAAATTTGTCGACTTCCTGCGCTCACCCATTTGGCCCTTTCCTGTCAGACGGCAAACACCGTTTTATCGGACATATTGTCCCACTTGCCAAGACTTCAAGCTTTGGTCTGTTGGCTGATGTGTTTGTGGATGGCAAGTATATAGCGCAACATTTGCCAATCTTCGATCCTCGTTAGTCGTCGTCGACATAAATTGGGAGCTGGAACGAGGCAGTAAACATTTCTGGGATTGTTCTGAAGCTTTTCTTAGGCAAAAGCGAAGTGGGGAGATCAAAGGTTGGGCTTGCGTTCAAATGAAAAGAATGTTCTAATAGTAATACTTCTTCACAGAGTCGTGCTATTATTTGGAGTTGAGCATACACCTTTGATGTCTGGTTTAAATGGTATTTAGTCGCTGCGGCACATTAGGAAGACAATTGTCTGGCAGAGTGACTACGAATATTCATAGCGTGGTTCGCGCTACATTGATTGCATACTGTGCGCGCTTCTCGCAATGTTTCACAGATGACTTTTACTTAAATGAACCTTTGTCAAGATTTCAGATCGAACAGTTTCGAACGAGCTTGGAAATGCAGGGAGTGGACAGTGAAAAAATGAGTTCCTGACTCACGCTGGGGGAGATTGCTGTTGCTTTCCAAAAATAATTCAGAGGAAAAATTGGGAAGAAACTTTAGCGAGTTGACCGAACTAAACGCGCGCAACGTGACCGTGTTTGTGCTCACGTGAGCGACCAATTCTTCTCCAAATGCCAATCCCAAAGGTATCGTTCTATTCCTGCATGGGATCGAATCTGACCTTTGTCTACCCTAGCAACGTCGCGAAAGCTCGCGTCACTCTTTTGTTTTCGCCTTGGACGTGTACCATCGGAGTTGGTGCGCGAACTTGATACATTCCCCGCGAAAGTCCGCTGATTGTAGCTCATTCATAGCCATCCCAAAGCTAACCTATCCTACAATACCTCCGATGTGCCCCTCGAGCTCTGGACAATCATCGCGCGTTTTGCATCGCGTCAATCCCTTGCTCGTCTCTGTTCCCTTTCGCATCACTTCTGTTCCGCGTTTACTCCTCTGCTGTATTCCAACACCATTGACCCACCATTGACTGCACCCCAATCCGCTCTTCTCATTCAAACCCTCAGCTCTGACGTCGAACGCTGTAGCTGTCCAATTTGTGCAAGGACACACACTCTGGTTTACGGTACACCTCACCCGGCACTCGCGACACTGGTTCGTGACTTGGGCTTGGTCGGCGGCGCCGGAGAACTCGTCCTCCGGGAAAAACCCAAACTACTCAAGACCCTTTCGCAGCTTGCAATCGCCCAACGATTACGCAGTTTGCGTTGGTCTTTGGCGGCTGGTGTCGACGATTTGGGGAGAATCCTTGGAACACCTGGGAGATTTCCGCACCTCAAGGAGCTCGACGTGTCCTGCAATGGAACCAACAACAATTTTAATGTACGTCTCCGAGATCCTTTCTGCTTCCTGGCTGTTAAGGCTCCTGCAGTTCGCCCTCATTCCAAGGTTGGAAGTACTACGACTCGAAAGTAAAATGGGTGACTCAGGTGAGTGGGGATTTTTTAGTTCCCTGAATTTCTTCATCGATTCGGGTTCATAGATTTGGAATGGTTTAGTGCACAAAAGCTGTGTTACAAGCTGGCTGAATCCTTGCCAATGCTGCAATCCACTTCCCCACTCCTACACACTTTGCAACTGAAGTTGAAAATACCCTTTGACGACGAGTTTCCACACGCCGGTTACTCCCATCTTGTCGCCGCCATCAACAGCATACATCTACCCGTTCTCGCCACCCTGGATCTTTCTGCGGACCTGATTCCTGATGATTGGTTCGGTTATGGTTATGGTCTCCCATCCGATCTACCCGAAACAGACTTTTCGCCGTTCTTGACTTCGCATCCAAATCTCTCCCAACTAACACTAAACGTTTATGGGACAACGCTGACCGGAGAAGAAACATTCCTCTCCCCGCTGCATTCGTTTCAAGGCTCTTTCAAAGATACCGCCGTTGTATGTCGCCGCCCACGTCAACTGCAGAAGCTTGTCATCCCGTTGGTGCATGAAGATGTTTACTGTCGAGAGCTGTTGCCTTCCTCCCACATCGTACCGCTGTCAAGCTGCTTATCCCTCACACATCTTCGCCTCTTCGCGGTCGACATCGTTGGCGAAACCATGAAGAAGACCGACGAACTGTCTCCGAAATCATTTCATCAATTAGCTACTTCATTTCCTAATGTTACGCACCTTGATGTTTGCATCAGTGAACCCATGGTATGTTCCTTGAGCGAGAAATTTGCGTCCATCTGCTCATTGTTACTTACTCAGATCGACTATTGCGCCCATTTGAAGCTCTTGGCAAAGCTGCGAAGTCTTCGCTTGCACGAATACCGCACCCGCCGGCTCGGACCTCCGAACTGGCCTGGCAGACTCGTGTTTCCACCGGAAGACTACATAACGAGATTCGCACTCTTCCTGCCCTCTCAGCCCCAGCTCGCTCATATCGAGATCTACATTTTGGGCGATACATATCCCAACTCGCAAGACTTCTACGAGTCACAAGACTCTTACATAGAAGACATGATGATAGAGAACATGGGTAAACCCCCGGAGCTGGCTGTGGAATATTTCTTTTCTGTGCTCCGTCCGTTGAGCGGCGCGTGTGTTGTCCTGGACCATGTGCGCGTTCTTGACAGGTGCGAAATCGAATACATATTCTGGATGGGACTGGGTGATGACTTTTCTGTCGGTAGGTACTCGTGGAATACTGAACAGAAGGGTTGATGTTCGTATTTCAGTAGTCTGGATTCATTTCGAGTAATTTTTATGCACTTCGGGTCATGGGGTAGTTTCTCATGGATGTTTTAAAATGTGCGGCTTAACGTATGGATGTTTTTTGCTCTCGAACCAAATGCCAACCATCCTACTCGCCGCTACGGTTGCAGACTTGAATTCCGCGAGCAGAAGCCTGGAAATGCAGTGGGCAGGCAGACTAAATGAAATTTGAGTCTCCGCATCCTCCTCTTCAAGGTAGATTAATATTATGTCTTGCCTATTTTTCTTCCATCCCCGCCAGTTGCTTAGTTGAAGCTTGGACATCGCGCGGTTCCGCCAACCCCGCCGAACATGAACATACCCGACCCGGCCGGTGAACAGAAGTCGGAGCCGAATTCTGAGTTACGTGAAGCCGGCCCTTAGTTGAAACCTTGCCGAGAAGAAACGGAGAGAAACGGCCTTCTCTTTCGCTGTCATGGTCAATCTTGCTGATCTGCCCGCCGACGTCCTCTTCGATGTTTTATCCAGAATGCAGCTTCAGGATGCCTGGTCACTGGCTGCGGTATGTGCACTGGTATACCTTTCGTGGTTGAGTCGGCGCCAACACGGCACTTATCGGCGTAGGTCTCTCGCGCTGTGCGGGCGCACACAACAGATCGAAGTTTTTGGCTCGCTGCTCTGAAGACCCACTCAAGCATACAATCTGTATCCAATCCGCTGACACCACACGATCTGGATTCGCAGGATCTCAAAGAACTAGTTTTGCATCGCTTAAAACTGGACCAAAACTGGACCCTTCCCCGCCCCCGGATAATCGGCGAGGTGCGAAAGTGGCAGCTGGGCGACCGGTCCGCCCTCGAGACCAACCATCTCTTTAATTTTCCGGGCTCTGAGCTGTTCATTTTCTATTCGAGCAAATTCTTAAAATGCCTAGACTACGGCACGGGAGAATACACGTCTCTATTCGACCTCGATGCATACGTCAGAAGTGCCTCGTATGATTTTCTCCCTGATAAATCAGTGATTCTCGGTCTTGCCTTGAAAGGGGGCTCGAGATTTGACATGTTCGTTTTTCTTCTTGTTTTTGTGTTGACGCTCTGAACATGTTTCTTTTCCTAGCCCGGTGTTAAAGTTCCTTAAAGTCGAGCGTCAGAAAAATGAATCCGGCGTATCGGTCCGGGTATCGCTCTTGCTGGAAGCCACCTTGACTAAAGACTGTGACTTTCAAAAACCGTTTGTCAGTCCTCGGGTCGTTGGGGCAGTTCAATCAAATTCCAAGGGAACACAAATCGTAGCTTACGGTCTCATATCCGGCGGTTGCACGGTCATCGAAACGGACATCCCAACAAATGTTGGTTTTTTTTAGCAAGCACTTTCACGACGCCAACTAAACTATTCACAGTATGCAATCAGCCGTCGATTGAACTTCTCATTCTACAATGAAAATTTGTACCTTCTCGCAGACGACGGTGCCAAAGCGCTTGTGTACTGTTGTCGCAGCGATTACCTTCCTTACGGACTGGCAACTTCTACAGCATCCACTCTCACATTCGGTGACGTGGATCCTGGCATCTCGTTTCCAACCAGAATCTGGAAGAGGCGCGGCCCGGTATGCACACAGATGCTCCGCGACGCGAGCTTCGTCAAGGTTCACGACAGTCTGGGCGTACCGGACTCCAGATTTGTGACCACCATTCGCTTTTGGCAGCGCGCCGATCTCGGGCCGACTCGTTGCCCTGAAATTACTGTGGAGGGGATGTGTTCGACAGAGCTCACGGTGCAGATGGGTCCTATAGGCCACCACGTTGTCATATCCCTGCTCAGTTTAGGCCAGAGGGGATGCACATTGGTTCTCATCCGGTTCGACCCTCATTCTAATTCCTGCTCAAGCCACGAGCTCGAGCTTCCCGCCGGTGTGGGCTCGGGGCCACCGCCAAATGTGTTGGCAGTAGACGATCACCGTGGCATCGTCTGGTTGATTGAGGGGAGTTTTCTGTTTTCTGTCCCGTATGCATAAATGGTTAGATACTTGAATGTATGTGCTTCAAGTTGCAATTTGTGAGCTTCGTCGTTAGGTCTCAAATTCTCTGCTCTTCACTGGTATAGATGTGGCGGCATTAAAGACTTGAACTGCAAATAGGGTTCGTTTGCAGCCTGCCCAGCCGCCGCCACCCCCGAATGCACCTCAGGACAGCGACAACGACGTGCGGAGGAGCGGCACTGCCGGGAACGCTGATGTGTATACCACTGCCACTGATTGGCACTTGGTTCTAACCCTCATCCTTTCAAAATCAGTTCGAATATGTCTCCTCAGACCCCCTCAGACCTTCGCGTTCAAGTTGATATCTGGACTGACTGGATTCTTTGTCTTCTTGCTGTCTGTCGAAATCAGAAACTGCACTTGTCACTTGTGTTAGCTTGGTTTAAATGAGGCCACTCAGTCGGCTCTCTCTAGGCACCGATTCGTAATTGGATTCTGATACAGTGATCCTGAGCGGCTTCCTCAAACGTTTACGGCAAGAACATTACAGATCGACACGTCGTTGCGAAGTGCGGCCCGAGCCGAATGATGTTCATTTACCAAGAGTTCAACCCATACTATTATTGCGACCAGCTATTTCCTCCGTCTATTGGGTGCTTCAGTTTGGGGCTTGCCTGCTGCAAGTTCTTGCAAGTTCCCCGAAGCTTTGAACAAAGTCTCAGCAGTCCCACGGCGTATATCCTCCGGCGCGCTAAGACACGACATCCAGCGCTCTTCGAAGCTCGGGCGGGTCACTGCTCGTTGCGAAGCATTGCGATGGTCATGGTGTCGATCAATGATGGCCGCGATTTAAACCAAATCCGATGATTGCCCGTGCTTAAAAACGACCGCCGCGCACCGACCAAACCCACTTACTTTCAACCCTCATGGCCGAAACCCTCACCCTTCACTTCCCGGATGTTGTCCGCGTTGCGGGCGAAACGCTGCAAGGCACCGTCGATATCAACATTCCGATGGCAACCGAGGACAAGGTTGAGAACGTACGCGTAAAGGTCCGCGGTTCTATTGTCACGTATGTTCTACTCTTCGTCGTTCGTTCGAGTCTCAACATCGCTGTAGGAAATTGACTGAGACGAAACGTGAAGTTGGTCCTGAAGGGCCGAAAAACGAGACGCACTACAAGACCGAGACGGTCCAGGTCAGATGCCCCGTCTTGAACCTCGTTAAATTCACTTTCTCATACTTCGCATCAGCTCGTGCGCCTTGACCAACAAATCTGGGACCACTTCAACTCCCAGCCAGGCGGCCAGGTCATTACCTGTCCCTTTTCAATTCAGTTGCCACCGAACCTGCCGCCGTCTTTCCACTACGCGCATCACCAACGCACGGTCGTTATCAGTTACTCCATTGAGGTCGTCGGTTCCCGACATGGCCTCTTCCACGCCAATCGCCGCGTCCGGAAGATTTTCTCGGTCGTTCCTGCTGCGGATCCCTATGAGCTCAACGCCAACGCGGCGTTGAGACAAGGATGGAACGGCCAGTGGAGACCGACCGTGAACAGCAGGGAACTGAGGAAGGGCATTTTTTGGCGATTATTCAGAGGCAAAGGTCGAGGCAAGTATCATGGTCACTCTGGCTGCGCGTATCTTTTGGTAACCTTCATCTCCTTCTGCAGCTCATGCTTCCAGACCTCCCCTCATACCCGATGTACGTCGGCATTCCGTTCAGCTTCCACGTCATGACGCGGACGAAGCCCGTCGACGAAGATGATTTAAACGACAAGGGCGATAAGCTGTTCCCTGCGCCCCCCGAAAATCCCGCCGACATCGAGCTGGTTCTGCACCTCCAGGGGCATTTGCGTGCCCATGGGGTCAAGGAGGAGCTGGACGAGAAGTACGAGCTCAAGGGAGCCTGGGCGACAAAGCGAGCATTGCCAATGTGCGCATAACGAAAGATCAGCCACAGTGGACTCCGTCGCCCGACCACCATGGCAAGGGCACCTGGGCACGCGGCGTCCGTTTCGAGGGCCTGATGTCGATCCCGTTCGCCCCGACATTCACCACCCCGATTGCGGAATGGCATGTAAGCGATACTTGTATGTATGCGGGGTGAAGGCAGGGCTAATGTGCGTGCAGTACACGCTCCGCTACGACATCGACTTCCCCGGCCTCGGAAACCACCTCAAACTCGAAGTTCCCGTCCTCGTCAATTCTGGGTGCGCATGCCCCCCGCCTCCGATGGCACCATACAACCCGAATGTCCCATACCAGTACCCGTTACCGTCGGGACCGCCGCCATCGATGAATCTGCCTGCGTAAGTGACTTGTTGATCTGCTTGCATCGTCCCTGACGTTTTCTGAACAGCGAGTATTGGAGTGGGCAGGACCACAACTGGGACGAGGATGCATGAGCCCGCAAAACTTGTACTCGCATTTGTAACAAAGCAATAGAGCAATTATTATTCCCTGACATGTTCCAAAATCTCGAGAAGTGGGGTGAATTATACAGTACTGGTATTAATTAGCGCATGCGTAGCACAAGAGTGAAGAAAATAACGCACCTAAAGCTACAAGTACAATCGTTGGGGCAGTACTACTTCGAGTCCTTCGATGGAGGCGCAGCAGGAGGAAGTGGTTCCCGCAACGGATGCTCCTCCCTCGCCTGCTGCAGCAAAGGCTCGATTCCCCTCTCCTTACAGGCATTCTACACAACACACAAAAAGTCCAGCAGATAACCCGAAACAAAATCGAAACCGACCAACCTGAATGCAATTTTGGTACTCGGCGTACACCTTGCCGCACTTTGCCTGGAATTCGTCTGCTTTGCGCTGGTAGTGCGCCGTGCGTTGCTTCTGCGTCGCGTTTGTCGCGAGTGCGGGTTCGAGGTACTCTTCGAACCACACGTTAAAGCACGAGTCGTACTCGTGTTTGAGAGGAGTGCATTGGGGCGAGAGACTGTCCGCCATGTCGATGTAAAGCGGAGGAGACAACCTGGAAATGGCGGCCGCGTTTGCTTTCGGCACGGACACGATCACGGGACACCGATGGGGAACGACGCGGCGCGACTCGCGAGTGAACGATCTATGATAAGGATAATACAAAACAACTACGTATGAATGCGGGTACTACAATGCGAGAAGAAAAAACTCCGGGAGAAAATACATATTCCGAGTCCACCATGCATGGTCCGCCGTCTAAAACTACGTGTTCCAGCTCGAGAAATCAAAACTGTCCAGCGCCGCCGGCTGCGCGGCGGGCGCGAACGGCAACCTATAATCCGAGTGGGGAACCAGGCGCAACGTCGATGCCCCAGCGCGCACTTCCTCCGCCGCCTCGGGCTCATCCTTCGCGAACGGGTCGCTCGCAATCTCCGGGATCGGCGGGAAGGTGAGCGAGTCCGGCGTCAGCGGCCCATCGGACACGGGCGAATGCAGCCCCAGCCCCACGGTGCTCGTACAGCGCGGGGAAAAGCTAGTCAGAATACGCGCAGGGGGACCGCGGCGACCAGCACCAGCACCGCCCGCACCCGCGCCCGCACCCGCGCCCGCACCCGCGCCCGCACCCGACGCACGAACTCCGGCCGCGACCTGACCCTTCGGAGAACCCCCTTAAGTCCCAGCCCGCTGCGGAACAGCTTGCTTGCCACCGAGCGCGGGGTGCCAGTGCAGATGGAGGCCTTGGAGTGGCTCGCAACGGGCATTCTGTACGTGAACCCGATACCCTTCCCGATCTGCTCCACGCCCCGCGGCAGATTCAGAATTGGCTCCGGCCGCCGCGACCCGAGCCCAGGCGTGCTCAGCGGGCGGCGCAGCTTCCGCAGCTTGCTGGTGGCATTCGACTGCGTAGAGGAGAAGATGGAGAATCGCTGTTGCTGCTCTGGCGCACGGACGGCCGACGTGGACGCGCGCTTCCTCAGCCTGTGCCGAGAGGGGGGGAGTGGTGGACACGGCAGAGCAAGTTTGAGAGCGTCACGCAGCTCGAGGGAGGGCACAGACGACGTCGACTCTTGCGGACGACTCTGCGTCAAGTCTCTCCCAGAATTGGGCCATTCGCTCGCGGGGGCTCATCTCGCACACGGTGGGGGAGCTAATCGCCGATGACGGCTGAGGAAGTCTCTCCCAGAATTGGGCCATTCGCTCGCGGGGGCTCATCTCGCACATGGTGGGGGAGCTAATCCCGATGACGGCTGCGGTGACTCCTCCTCCTCGACGACTCGTTCGTCCAAGACGGTGGACCTGAAGATGGGCGGAAGGAGTTCCGGCGTCTGGATCTGCAAGCTCAGCCGCGACGGCAGGAAATCTGCGGCCAAGAGATCTGCTCCGCCCAGCGGAGACGTTCTTGGGCTCGTGTCGTGCGTCACGGTATTGCGGGCGGTCGCGGAGAAGAAGAATCGGAGGGGTCGACTTCGACGGCAACGACAGCCGCCTGAGGGCCTTTCGACGACTACGCAGATCTTCCATCGAATGCGACGAGCGGAATAACGGTCGGGGAAGGTCGTTGTTTATTGTCTCACGACCAGGAAGTCGCTCGAGGCGTGGCTGGGAGGGCACCGCTTTGCTGACCGTGTGCAATGTGAACGATATATCGAGTGAAGGGTCGAGGCTGAGCGAAATTCGGGGAACCGGAGGGAGAGGAAAGTCCTGGCTTGTTGGCCGAAGTTTGGGGGAGGATATCCGGGATAGGGCGGGGGGCGCTTCATCGGCATAAGTACCGGTTTGAAGAGGGGGCGCAGAAAGGGAGCTCACCAATATTTTTATGTCGCACATCGTACCAATCCCTATGTGAATGCAAAAGTGAGACCACGATCGGTGGCGCGAGAGAACGTGGCGCCGTACACATTGGCAAAATAATTATGCTCCCTGATCCCCCCGATCGTCAATCGAAGCGCTGGATTCCGTTCCAGGCACTATATATACCGGTCAGGGACTGCGGCTTGGGTAAACCTCTGGACGTACCTTTCTAATTAAATCCTTCGCCTCCGTCGGCAGTAAATCGTTCAAAACGATATTGCCGTTCAGTATTCGACTCCTAGTGGCGTCAGGGTCCTCTCCATCCACAACCGGATTCTGCGTTGCCATCGAGCCATAAGCTTCCGAGTCAAAGAAACAGTACGGGAGCTTAAACTCACTGTGCCAGCCAATAGGAAATGCAGCAGAGTGCCGAACGACCAGCAATCGACTGCAAAGTCGTGCGCCCAGCCCAGCAGATGTTCAGGGGCTTGATACTCTATTGTGGCACTCTGACTGGGCGCGTCGGCGGAGATCATCATGGCGTTACTGAAATTGGACAACACGATATGGCCCGTGTGGTCGACGAAAATATTGCACGGCGTGAGGTCCCGGTGAATGATATTCGCAGCATGCAACGATGATAGCGCGTCGACCTGGAAGCGACCATGTTTTAAGAGAACCTACCTTGGACGCGGTAAGAAACTCACCACTTCGCAAGCATAATATAATACATCCGCGGACGCAACAGGTCCTGAGTTCTTGACAAGTGTTGCAAGGCTTGCGTCGGGGCGCGATTCCTGGGATGGGTCAGAATTCATTTTGCAAGAAAGCGCGCCTCCGACCGAAACTAGATAAACCTGTCCCTCTTCGCCAAAACTCCAATACACGGATTCAACGAACGGCGCGCAGAGAGCACGAACGGAGTCCAATACCGACTTCTCGGTGTGTGACATATGACTTGAAGCCTTGATAGCGTACACAGTGTTACTAGAGCGCTTCCTGCAGAGAGTAGGGTATCCTGAAGACGGTATGATGTCGAAATCAGCCAAGGCAATATCGTGTTCTGCCTGGGGTGACGGCTGGGAGCAGTGGGCCTCGTTGGATGCGAGGGAGAGCACGTCGTGTTCTTCGGAAATAGTTGGGAGAGTGCTGTATCGTTGCGGTTTGGGGGACAAAACCATGATTTCCTGCACGATCAGTCAACAGGGAGGAATGACGTGAAAGGGTAATGCTCACTGCTATATCGTCGTCGTCCCATTCGGGGTCCAAGTCCTTCACATCTGAATACTGCTGTACGAGAGATAAGCTGGCAGACGGGGGTATTACATGCCCAGATACCTCGACGTTATAGCTCATGTCGTTTCTATTCGTTTGTTGTTCGTCAATCATACTGTTCGTCTCTTCGTTGTTGTTGTTTTTGTGCTCGAATAGACCCTTGAATGACACCTGAAATTGTATGGGTTATTTGGCGACTCGGAGCCCTCTCGACTGACCGAGAATGGTACCATGTCAAGGGATTCGATCTCAATACGGGGTACCGCTGCATGTAAAATAGCAGGCAGAGACGCCGTTGACTGCGCGCGAGCGTGTAAATCCCGATACACATTTGGCGAGGAGGTGGACGTCGACTCACGCCGCATGCATCGCAACGCTCGCCCAACGCCATTATATGAATTTAATAGATAAACTTGTCTGAATGTTTCCAGCCCGGCGAGGCGTACGGCTCGCGTCGAACCAGTTTCTAGCAGACTTGAGGTGCGGATTAGAGGCTAATATAACAAACAGACCAGGTATCGCGGTGAAGAACAAGGAGGAACGCGTCAACAACCAACTTTGCCATGCTTTGGCTCTGTCTTCCATTTTAGGTAATTCCATTACTTGATTTAGAATATTCTGACACTCTCGTAACATAAATGCTGTCCTTCCCCATCTCTCTCATTCCTTCTCCATGGCCTCCAAAAAGCGCGCAAACTCTGCTTTGTCTATGGTGTAACTCTCGCGTTGTGGGTCTGGGAACGAGCCGTCCTTGACGGCGCTGGCGTAACTCTGTACTCCCATCTCCCGAGCAGTCTGCAGGTTGGCAAACCTCCGTACAAATTTTGCCTTGTGGCCGAGCCATGTGCCCATCGCATCGTCCCACACAAGCACCTGAGCAGACAGTCAGATGAAAACAAGTTCTACAGCGCAAAACACGTACCTGTCCGTTCGTCCAGGGACCTGCGCCAATGCCAATAGTAGGAATCGTCACATTTTCCGTGATATACCGACCAAGTTCTTTTGGCACGGCCTCCACAACCATCGAGAAGGCTCCAGCTTGCTCCAATAGTTTCGATGTTTTGACCATCGCTTTTGCGCTCGCGACACTCTTGCCTTGAACCTTGTACCCGGAAAATGATACGTGTCTCTGGGGCAGCAGCCCAACATGCGCCATGACCGGGATCCCGGCAGACGTCAATCGGTGCACGAGATCGACAATCTCGTCCCCGCCTTCAAGCTTCACCGCTTCTATCTGCGACTCGCGCACCATCCGGACAGCGTTATTGACCGCATCGTCCAAGGAGCCGTGGTACGACCCAAATGGCATGTCGGCCACGAGAAGCGGGTGGGTCGTCCCCCGCGCAACCGCACGCGCATGGTGGATCATCTCGTCCAGCGTCAGCTGCGTGGTCGATTTGTACCCCAGGCAGACCTGCGCCAATGAGTCCCCCACCAGTGTGATGTCGATGGCGGGGTTGGAGGAACACGACAGCGCAGTGGGGTAGTCGTACGCCGTCAACATCGATATCGGGACCTTTGCCGCTCGCATCGTCTGCAGCGTGTGGATGGTCACCTTCTCCGTCTCTGTTCTTCAATCAGTCATCTTAGCTCCAGAGCACGGACGCCATACGCACTTTGGATGCTGTTATCACCCTCCTCTTTGGGGCGCACGCTCATCCACCGACGTTGCTGGCCTCGGCCTCGAACGGCTGCCGAAGACGCGAGTCGGGAAAGACCCAGCGTGGAAGAGCAAGACATGGTTCGAGCACAAGGACTCGGCCCATTTCACCATAAAATGCAGCATGAACCCATGTTTTAGACCGGACCACAAATACCGGCGACCCGCTCAAAAGGGGTATATCGATCATCTCGTAAGCGGCAAAATTTCCAAAATAGGGTGTTGGCGGTAGTGCCACTACCCTGGTGATCCTCAACGGACGGATTTCGACACATAGCAGCATGGCTCAAGATAAAGATCGCCGGGCCATCCTGACTTTGGGCTCCGCTGAATCCGCGGTTTCGGTAAGTCGCAAGCCCCGACTCGGAGAATTGGTGATTATCGTTCCAGGAATACGAGGCTCTCCGTAACCGCTACCACATCGATACCATCCCCCTTGCCGGGCTCGTCGGCCACGCAGGTGCCACCGCTGCAATTGCCTCTGCGGTCGCCGCCCGCTCTGCCGCACACAAATCTCCTTATGTCGCGTTCATCAAGTTCTTCGGGACGGGCGTATTCAAACCCTTCGACGCGGATATGTTCGCTCCCTTAACCCAAAACGGGTGCCGCTTATTCTGGTCTGGTTTACTGCTTTCGCTGCGGTCGTATTCAAGCGTGCTTACCACTATTTCCGTGTTATCTCAATAAACTCAAAGTGGGGCTGGGGCGGGCTATGACACCGTCGACACCCAGTGGCTGGCGAGCCAGGGCGCGTACTACTGTAACACCTCGAGGGCCATCGCTGTCTCCACCGCCAATGGCGCGCTGATGCTCATACTGGCTGCGACTCGGGCCGCAAGTCAGGCCGACATGAGTGCTAGGGCGGGGAAGTGGCGCGGAGACGCATCTACGCCCGGAGGCCTTCTTCCTCTGGGCCAGGATATCGAGGGCATGACGCTCGGGATAATTGGTTTTGGGGCTATCGGGAAGGCGCTTGCCGTGAGAGCGCAGGCCTGCGGTATGAAGATAATCTATTACAGCCGCCGGCGCGCGCCCGAGTCAGGTAAGACCACCATCCTCCTCTGCTGCAACTTTGAGCTTAACAAGGGCTACAGAAGAAAATGGCGCGATATATGTCTCCATGGACGACCTGTTTGCAACCTCGGACGTCATCTCCGTGAACTGCCCCCTCACCCCCGAAACCCGCCATCTCATTGGACCCGCAGCATTCTCCAAGATGAAGACGGGGGTGTTCATCGTCAATACTGCGCGGGGTTCAATCATCGACGAGGACGCATTGATCGAGGCGCTCAAATCCGGCAAAGGTGAGCGCAGTCATCTCGTACACCTCAAGCGATGTTGACCATGTGCATAACATAGTTTCCCGCGTGGGCCTAGACGTCTTCGCGAACGAGCCGCACATCCACCCAGGTCTCCTCGATCCGTCGCTCGCCTATAGGGTTACGATGCAGCCGCACATGGCGGGGCGCACGGTACAATCGTTTGTCAAGGGCGAGTTGGAGTTGTTTAAGAGTCTGGAAGAATTTATGAGGGGTGAGAGGCCGGAGTATGCTGTGAATGATCCCGAGGTGTAGAGGACCTATGATGTGTAGATTAGAAGTTGTGAATTAGATTAAATTTGTTTGGGCCTTGGAAAGCTTGACGACTCTCGCTCAGTACTCAGTACTCAGTTTTGACAATGGTGCTGAGTGAACGGGGGAATTGGCACCTGGGAAGACTCCCAGAGACCCAGGAATACAGAGAAGCGCAATGTTATACAGGGATAGAGCGTTGTACGGGATACACGGCTAATGACAGGTCTGTGGAGCCGAGGCGAATGCAGGCACGCTGTGTGGGTCGCGAGCTTGACCCGGAACGTCCATACTAGGGTTCACCTCAAAGAACGAGACCGGCTTGAACGCGATATTCAAGTTTTCCACAGGCATCCTAATTCAATGTCAATCAAGAAGGCAAGCCTAAGAGAAACCAAAACGTACACCGGCCAGTCTTCGGGTCGAGGGATGTGGGTGACACCGATAGTCACGTAGACCAAGATATCTTCGTTCTCGATGCTCTTCTCGCCCTTGACCCAGCTGCCAAGGGAGTCCTCCGGCTCCTCTTTTGTCTGCGGAACATACTTTCCGACAGGCCACATTCGCCCGCCTTTCGTGCCCTCCACATCGCGACAGACCCATATCGGTTTTGTCGTAAACGATGCGCGCCGCCCGACCCAACCGTCGGGCTGCGTCATCAACTGCACCGCCGCGCCCTTGATAGCGAGCGCGTACCCGACGTCCTTGCCCGTGCTGTAGTGCTGCCGCGCGGGATTGACGATACGCCAGCGCCGCTCCGTGCCCGCCTCATAGTCGCGCCCGGACTCAGTCTTGAGCACAGTGTCCGTCGCGATGAACGCGTTTCCGGCAAAATTCTCCGCGGACCCAGTCGGGTGGGGGAGAGGCATGATGTCCGTCTCCACAACCGAGTTTTGTAGCCCATCCACCATGGGATCGAAGCGGACGCAGAACTGCGGCTGTTAAACTGTGCCTTCCAAGAAGACGAATATGAGCTTACGATGTGCTGGTGATAATGGGCGTTGACGTTCGGGGCAACGATCGTGCCATACGGGGTCTGCTCGCCGTCCGCGGCGACATAGACCTGGAGGATTCCGGTGAGACGGATCTCCATCTCGATGCTTCCGTCTTGGTAAAACATGTAGTTGAAGATATATTCTGGATCGCTATCAGAACAACGCGATGTAGTGTGCTCAAGGTGGGCTCACCGTAGTTGGCTAACGTGCACACCATGCTCACGACGAGCCGGCGACGGCGAACCGTCTGCGAGCGCCCACCGGGACGAAAGTCGGTGTGCTTCCACAGCACTCCGGCGTCTTCCTCGTGAATACATATGCAGTTCTGGACAACCCGCGGGGTTCCATCGTGCTTCACAAAGGCTCCTGGCTGTGTACGATTTTTATCTAAGAAGGGTTTGAAGGCCGAAAGACATACCAGATAATGGATCTGGCCGAGGCAGTCACAGCCCAGCGATAACTCGTTTGCATTAACACCCATGCCATATTCTCCGCTGTATTATAATGGGTAAGGAAAATGTGCAACAAGTCGAGAAGACGCACGAATCAAACGCAAACTTCCTGGGGTGAGGATGCTCTGGCGCACCATATGGGACCACCATCTCCGCCAACGACAGCCGGTAAAGTACGGGGCGGAATTCCCCATGGTCGTTGTAAGTGATGGTCGACAACGCGAGGCCCTCGCGGTGGTTGAACCCTAACGAACTTCAGACGAAAATAAACAGAAGTTTATGTTGTGCATACCGACGTGCATCTTCCAGTTCTGCCATTCTAGTTGCGCTCCATTGAGCTTGAAGCTAACGCCTTCGGGCTGCAAGATATGCAGCGGCTTCAGGTCCTCTCGCAGCTTGAAGTCCTTCTGTGTGGCGGTCATAAGATCCGGGAGGAAATCGAAGGACCTGCGGGGAGGCGGAATGCGATCGCGCTGGGAATATGCAAATTGGTCGCCCTCTAATATCGGGGTCTCGGTGGACGGCGCGGAGAGTTTAGGGCCGTTGGGCGTCGATTTGTAGTGCGGAGCGACATCTACGAATTTCACGCAGACTCAGGGACGTGTAGTGTGAAAGGGTCAAAGTATTCACCGATATGCAAGACTTTGTCTGCGTTTGAATCGAAAACCGCAATGAAATCCTGCGCGGCCACTTCAGAAAAAAATGATCGGCCGATATTACTGTAGCATACCATTGGATGTGCGTAGAGATTATCGTGCCGAGAGAATCGAGCAAACAAAAGCCCTTGTTGGAGTCGCTGGGTGGGTGGAAAACGGTCATCGTATCCAATTGACCATCCCTCACAGAAGATTTCTTCTGGGGTTACTCCTACACGCTCAGAATATCAGCCGCGAGGATGCGGAGAAAAATTGGGAGCATACCAACGTCCTTGGCCAACTGCAGCACAAGAGGATCGTTCCGGACCACATTGTCGCAATTGACCAGCTCCTCGATGGAAATCTGAGGCTGCAATCCTTCCTCCAACAGCTCAAACGTATCTAGCTTCCATAGATCCTCTTGGAATGACAAAATAGCATTGTAGGAGCGTCTGAATGGTCACCTCAGCACACAATTCTCCGAGAGATATTTATCAGACCCTTTCACAATATCTATTATCTACGAAGGAATTAGCATCTGTTCAGAAGAAGGGGCTCTCTAGTACACACATCAACTTCAGCCTTTCTGGTGATTGGAAAAGGGGCTTCTGGCTTGGCTCCAGGAGCAAGAGGGATACCCAGGAAAGCGAGAACGGCCTTCTTCGGAGGAGGGAGAAGGTAGCATGTCATAAACTTGATCGCCTTAATGTCTGTTTCCGTAGCTACGTGCTTTCGAAGAGCAAGACAAACTGCAGAGATCTCTGCAGGAGTGAGCGGGTCCAGAGGATGCCATGCAGAAGACGGCATGGTGGGGGAGAGGAAGACGTGGTTTCGATAACCTTCAGCGCCAAATACCCGTGCGCGCCGCGCGGAAGGGAAGAATGTACATATGCTTATCACCTCGAGGACTCCGAGAAGGAGCGCCGACACGCGTCCCCGTGACCGCTCTTTCCTTCTCTTCCCCATTTGTGGGGACCGGCAATTGGTTGACATCAAATGTCTCTTTGTCCTTGTTTACTTCATTCCGGCGTCGGTCTAGCGGCATTCTAAGAATTCGAAGAAAACTGGAAATGACATTGAGGATGAATTTCAAAGTATTGTCCGGGACAGAATTTCTAAATTTTACCTAGGACGAGTGATAAAGATTGGCCGTGAAATGATGTGAATCTGAAAAGGAAATTCATACTCTGTGAACAAAGGACAAAGCAGGAATTCTGTTCCGGACAATACCTTCAGAATATGCAGAAAAACCTGTCACTCTGTCAATGTGTGGCCAGAATGTGTCAACTGAGGCTGCGTCAACGATTCTTTGAACCATGCCGCTTTGATCCCTTACGTTGCCGGTCCCCACCATTCGCTCCAACTTAATGCTGTTCCAAGGAAATAATCCGATCGAGCGAGTAAGTATGAACGTCAGTCGAATGAAATTTAGCAGCGCAAAATGATAAATACATGTTTTCCGTGGACGCAACGGCGAGAGATCCAGTCATATCTAGTCTGAGTCAGAGTTCCCGTAGTCCGACTCGTCTTCATCGTTTCCACCGGAAACTGCAGGCGGGGGCGCCCATTCCTTCTTTTGTTCGTCGATGGCACCTCGCTGGGCCATCTGACGAAATATCTCCATCAACATCCTAAGTGTTCTCGCTCAAACCAGCGCTTCGACCCGCATATACCGACTCACCAGCACTCGTTCCCGGCACACCAACCCTTCGGCTTGAACTGCTCCTCGACTAGCCGTTCCGCCATTGATAGCACGCTTTCGGAGCCATCCCGTGTACCGAAAACGGCGAGGAACATGGACTGGACGTCGACGACGTACACTGGCGCGTACTGCCTCGGTGGCGGCGGCGACTCTCGTCTCCTCGCCCGGTCGTCCCCTCGACGAGGAGACGCAGAGCGACGGCGCGAGTAATCACGCCGGGGGTCATTTGGAGCTTGCCGGGGTGCAGCGATTCGCTGACAGTGATTGTGAGTAACTACTTCGGTGAAAGGAAGAGAAATCTGCGGACTACGTCTCTGAGAAGGTCTTTGAGCGAGAAGCTCCACTGCGACACATCAACGCCCAAATATTTAAACACGTCCAAAGCAGTCTGCTTGTTGTGTACGAGTAGAACGACGGGTCCCCGTGTGGTGGGCCTTGTAAAATTTCCAAAAAATTGCTGGACTCTTTCTGCCACAGCCGGGGGTTCGCAGATTTCTGTTTCTCCACCGGGTTCTTTACCGTATTCGTAAAGCTGTATTGGGGATAAGCATATCTCCGAAGAGGAAATAATCTAAGCGTACCGCCCTCTGGGACTGTTTCGACTGTTCTGGATCGTTGCTCTTCTTTTTCATGTCTGAGTTTTGCAAATTTTGATTGGTTGCATATACAATATGTCGGGACGTTTTCATTTTGTCGGTTTCTAGAGTTGTCGTCGACGCCTCGGCCCAACCAAGATCCAAGATCTTGGGAGAAAGCCTACGATCTTCGAGGGACCTGGCATCGAGCAACCAGGTATTGTAACAGAAGCTAACAACACGAACTGAAGACGCCCAGGAAGTCTCTGCGAGGCCGAAGTAAGGTCGAAGTTGGTTTTGAAGGACTCGATAGAAAACGCTGAAACGCTAATTGGATCCAGATCGACGCGTCAGTTGAAATCGTACCGAGTGTTTTCGAATTGACCGCGCTCGATTCCGGAACGCCCTTCCTGATACGCCTTGTTCAGCTGAGAGTTGTCGCGATCCGCCTTTGGCCTCCCCGGCTTTGTCCTCGGCGGCTGAAGCGCGTCGAGCTTGGCCTCCAGTTCGTGGGCGTCGCAGAAGAAGATGGGTGACAGGGACTCGAACTCGCTCGCGGTGGAGTATGAACTCCCTACCCGTACGTTCTGAAGCCTCGCCGAGCGCAAGCTATTTGTTTCGCGCGTTGTTAGCAGGATGTGGGATGTTCCCGATGATTTTATTCCTTCAATATGGATCAGTTATTTGAGGGAAATAGCATTAGGAAGAGAGATACCCAGAATAAGCTCGAGACCTTCGCCGGAGCTGAGATGTCTAAAGACATCTTTACCCAGATCCTTCCCATACGAGCTACTGCAAAGATAATTAACTTTTCAGTGTTAGACCAGGGAGAGATAGTTACTAAATGGCAGCTTTGAAGCCACCAAGCTGGTAGTAGTCCATGCAAGAAGGAGTCTGAGAAGGCGTGGGCGCGCATCGGCCTTGCGTCGGCCCAACAAACTGGAACGGTTCGCGTGATCGTCCCTCTCCGTCTCCCAATCCTCAACCGGAGAGCTTTTCATCCTACACGAGCCACCATAGTCCAAAACTGACGCGAGCTCAGGATGCCATTGACCAAGGGACATTCAATGAAGATCGTGGAAGATGGATGATCTCTTTCGAAATTTCACCACACATCATATTGCTCGGACCCGTCGTCTGCTCTGAGACTCCATCGTGTTCTGGTTGGAGCTCATCTTGGACTCATCTTGCCGAGGCTGTAAATTATTGAGACTCTGTTGGTTCTTGGGGTGGTTTCGCCCATCCACTTGTTACGCTACTCGCACGAAGACTGCCACGAAGTCGCACGACCTCCTCCCCCATAGCAGCCACGCAAATGTCGTCTTCTCTGACGCTAGGGCTGAATAGACGCCGACTTGACGCCCATGGAATATCGGTCATTGCGTCCGAGGTGGAGCCCCAATCAGGCTCCACAGTCCCGCGCGCCTCTAGACTACTATCTGGAACCAACTCCCATGTCTCAAGAAAAGGCCACTCGCGAATCTTATCTCGTCGTAGGCGGAGGTACTCCCCTGGGCGAGGCTATTGTCCGGCTCCTGTTGCGCCGCGGTGAAACCCGTATTTCGATCTTTGATGCTCTACCACTGGCCACCGACCAAGTCGCCGAGTTTGGGGATCATGTTCGAGCGTTTGTGGGAGAGATTATCGCGCCAAAGGTCGTCTCCAACACTATCCAATCGGTGAGAATGGCCATTTCATTGTTTTCGCTGCTGAAGTGTGTGGTTCATAGTGCCAGGCAACGTGCATAATATTTACGGGGATGATATCGACACCCGTAGTAAGAAGCATCATGTATCCGTCTGTTTATAAGACGCCCCTCACGAAAACGCAACGAGAGCAAGCGACGAAAGAGATACAGACGGTTTACAGGCGCACCAGCATCGACGGAACACGCAACCTCGTTTCCGCTGTTCTACAACAAAACAGTACCGTGAAACGGCTGGTGTTATTTAGCTCTGCCGCAAGCATGTTCGATGGCATTGAGCGCCCCAATCTGTGCGAAGCGGACGTGCCGTCTCTACCCAAGCCCTGGATCGCCTCATTGGAGCCGGCCTCCATCGCTGAGCGAGTCGTTCTGGGCACTAATGGGCAGAACGGACTTGCGACCGCGGTGATACGCCCCGCACGTCTCTTTGGGTAGGCAGACCGTATTTTATCCCAGAAGCAGGTACTAAAAAACACGATCCAGTCCAACCCACTATGAATACATGTCTTTATTGCGATGCCAAGAAGCACCGGAACTCTCTGCGGTCTGTCTCGGAGACAACACGAACCTCTCCGACACGACCTTCCTCGACAACGCCGCCCATGCTGGGATTCTCGCGGCCGACCGTCTAGCACCAGGACACCCACAACATGCTGCCACCGCTGGTCGTGCATTTCTGGTTTCGGACGATGACCCTCGCCCGACGTGGGACCTCGACCGCGATTTGTGGGCCGCGGCCTCCCACACCACGCCCCCGACCCCAGTGCGCGTACCGCACGATAATTACGTGAAGAAACCAGGGCCGCTGGCCAGGTTGCTCGGGCGTACCGGTCTGCGGACGGAGGAGAAGCGACTTAGGTACTGGTATTGTCTGACGCACACATATGATATTTCCTTGGCGCGGGATGTGTTGGGATACACGCCGATCGTCTCGCACGACGAGGGGATACGCCGGACAGCGGAGGTATGTGCGGACTTGTATGACCCGAGAGCTCAATTGTTCAGGATTTTTTCTTGACAGTGGTGGCTTGAGAAACAGCGCAAGTTGTCGGCGTTGAACAATGAGACACAGGCGACCACCGACAACCCGCCGCCTGCATACAATCCCAAGACCACTTCCGAACTGGTAAATATTTAGTCCCATGTTTTGAGCACCGAAACAATGTATTCCAAGCTCGTTGCGCGAGTTGATCGCGCTCCCTGCATTGTCTGCAGAATGGCAGGGAGTTCCACCATAGGTTCGAAGGAAACAATAACGACTCGGACTTCCCCATTAAGTGCAAGTCTCCCGAGGGGTCAACCTGCCGTGTCTTCATCCCACCGCTCACAGACTGAGAAGGCACAGAAGGCATCTCGTACATCCAGACGTCTTCGGAATGCACATTCCCAGTGTTCCCGATAGGCTATAAGTACTCTGGTATCATCGATTCCGCGCCGTCTAACCGTCGGGCGGCGGAGATATCACCACGTGTGCGTGAGCCGGGGTCGGTTTGATGCCTCGATGCTCGCATAATTTCTTGCGCTCGCCGCTCGAAGTCTCGATCAGACATCCATTGTCCGCTGGCATGACAAAATTAAGCAGCATCTCCCTGCACGCGAACAACACGTGTGCCTCGCAAGGTACTATAAATGCGGTTCCTCATGTTCATCGTCCCCCATCCATCTGCGCAACCTCCTCCCTCCCCCCACACCACCCCATCCCCCGTTCAATCGACAACTCCATAGCCCTCGGAAATGGCCCAGTTAGAAAGCTTACAGCGATATGAGAGATATTACATCAATGGCGGGGATCTCTACTGCATCGTGCGTCGTCCTGCTCCGTCCACGGCCGGCGTTGGCGTTCACCGAAGCTAATATGTTCTCTTCTCGTTCTTGCGATAGGCTGAGAACAAGATGTTCCGCGTCCATCGCTACTTCTTCGAGCGCGAATCAAAGTACTTCAAGGAGCAGCTCGCGGTCCCCGCCACACCCGGCGCCCAGCGGCTCGGCGCGGGGGACGACAGTGCGATTATCTTGGATCATGTCCGGAGTGAGGATTTCGCGAAGTTGTTATGGGTGTTTTATAATCCGTACGTCGTCGAGTTTTCGCTTTTCCTTGCCTTTTGCTGTTGTTGTTGCTGCCCCTCCCCTCCCGTCCCCCTCCCGACCCACCCACGCCTACGCCGTCAACTGAGCTGAACTGACACTGCCCTACAGGAAATACTCCCTGTACAACGCAACCATCGCCGACTGGTCCACGATCCTCGAACTCGCGCACCGGTGGCAGTTCACCGAAGTCAAGGCCCTCGCCGTCCGCGAGCTCGAGAAGCTCGAGATGTCAGACGTCGACCGCATCGTGCTGTACCACAAGTTTGACGTCGACGAGTCGTACCTCGTCCCGCGGTACGCGGCGCTCGCCGAGCGGCCCGAGCTGCTCACGGTGGAGGAGGGCATGCGCCTGGGAATGGAGATAGTTATCCCGCTGAGCCGCGCGCGCGAGTGCTTAAGGAACAGCGCGGCGAGCGGTCTGCGTAGCCCCGGCGCAACGAACGGTCTGCGCAGCCCGTCGCCGGCGAGTGTGAGCGGGGAGGAGCTGGCGGAGATCATCAAGGATCACTTTGGGATCAAGTCGCCCGAGCCCACGGCAGAGAAATCAGAGAAATCAGAAAAACCTGCAGGTGGATGGGTGCCGTTTTCTTTTGCCCGCCGCGCGCTCATCGAGTTGCAGCAACAACGCAGCCCGAGCCCGCGGCAGCGCCACCCACACCCGCGTCAGAGAAGTCCGATGGCAAGTCCGATGGCAAGTCCGACGGCAAGCTCGATGGCAAGTCCGATGGCAAGCCCGATGGCAAGCCTGATGGCAAGTCCGATGACAAGCTTAGCGTCGACACTGATGCCGCAGCAGCCGGGAACGCGAACGCGAACAAAAACGAATCCAAGACACCTGGAACACCTGGAGGTGGTGGCTGGAAGGGCGGCGCCAACGCCACCGGTGCAAATCGGAAGAACAACAAGAGTGGATACTCTATCACATGAGCCGGACGCGCAGCATGAGGAACCGGACCACGAAGAGGAGCTGGACGACGATGAGGAGGGTGGGGATAGCGGGTACGAATCCACGGCGAAGGCTAACGAGAATGAACCAGGAGATAATCATCATGAGAGTACTTGTGGTGATGTAAAACGGAATGCTGAATGCATGGAAGGACAAGATCGTGTACATCTAGCCACAGACGCAGAGGGTGGAGCGACAGGCGTCGAGCTGGCCTCTTCGCATGAAATGAAGCCTGTTTCTCCTTCCCTCGGAGACGGAGTGCAGACATCGACCGAACCGCTCGTCGATGTAGACATTTCCTCGACAGAGGCAGGGAGCGAAGCGACAGACGTAAAGCAGGTCGCGACGCCCAGCGAATCTGAAGTGAATCACAAACAGGAATCGACCGAAGACCCCTTCCTCGTAGAGGGGGTGCAGACACCGACTGAACCGCTCGTCGATGAAGACGTTTCCTCGACAGCGACAGACGTAGAGCAGGTTGCGACGCCCAGCGAATCTGAAGACCCTGCCGCGACGCCTCCCCTCGAAGACGGAGTGGAGGCAGCGACTGAGCCGCTCGTCGACGTAGATGTCGACGTAGATATCTCCCTGTCCGCGACCGACATCGGGCTGGCCTTTTCTCCTGAGGGGAATAATCATGGACAGGAACTAAAGCCAAAGCTGTCTGTCGAGATCCCTCCCTTCGCAGATGGAGCGCAGACATCGACTGAGCCGCTCGTCGATGCAGACGTCTCCTTGACGGAGACAGACGCCGAGCCCGCGGCGGCGGAGGGCGAATCTCCTGAAGCGCATCAGGAACAAGAACCCGAGTCGACGTCGACGGGTGAGGTTTCTGCTGGGACCTCTTCCCTCGGAGACGAAGCGCAGACAGCCAATGGGCCGCCCGTCCACTTCGCGTTCGCGGCGACAGGGGGCGAGTCCGCCGTGGACGCGCCTGTTCCGCTGTTCAGCTCCGGCGTGTCAGTCGACGATGAGGGCGACGAGTTTTACGATTCTCCGGAAGGCCCGGGCGGGTTTTGAGGCGTCTTTCATTGTTTAGCGTGAGATGAGATATGAACGGTATTCGTACAATTATTTAGTAGGCAGTGATAGTGATACATGTAGCGTGCAGAACTGTCGAGGAAAATTATTTAATATTCGTTCCAAAAGCGGTACGAGAGACGCGTACATAGGGCGCGTTACTGCTGCTCCTGGCGTGATTTTTCCAGCTCCTCTGCGATCTAGTGGGGTTTTTAGCTGGGGTTGGATGCGCACCGGCCGCGCGCACCTTGTCGAGATACGCATCCGTCATCTCCAGCGCGCGTTTCTGCTTCCCCCGGCCCAGCAGTATCTCCTTCAGCGGCACGGGCTCGTACGTCAGCTGCGGCTCCACCACCAGCGGGCGCGGCGCGGCCAGGCGCTTCAGCCGCGCGAGCTCCGCGTCGGGGAGCGGGGTGTCGGACGAGCGGAGTTGTTGGACGACGGACTCGAGGACGGAGATGCGGGCCTCGGATCTGCTGCGCTCTGCGGTGGTGCTCTTGCGCTTGAAGTAGTAGAAGAAGGAGGCCTGCGCGAGGAGCATGGCGTTGAACACCGCGCGGCGGTTGCCGGAGAAGGGCATGAGCAGCGTTACTGATATATCAACAAATGTCAATCTTGCTTTCAACTTCCTCGTATATCCCGCAATGAACCTTTGAACAGACACAAAGAATCTAAGGACTACTTAGTCGCGTCAAAGAAGCGTTACTTTGGTATCAGCAAACATCAATATCTTGCTTTCAACTTCAACCAAAGACTGGTACTGACTCCCACAACGAAACAAATCCTTTGAACGGACACAAAGAATCCAAGGACTACGCGTCAAAGGAGCGTTACAACAAACGTCAATACCTTGCTTTCAACTTGACTCGTGTATCCCAATGAAACAAACCCTTTGAACGGACACAAAGAACCCAAAGACTACTTAATCGACCCATGTTTCCTCAACAAGGTAGTACCCTCCCCCCCCACTAATTCCTCGCGGCCTGGCGTCGCTCCCCTGGCATTCTACTCGATTCCCCCCTACTATGCCCCCCGTGCGACGAACTACCGGCAGAGCCACACGACGCAGGCGCCGACCGAACTATCGCGACCGTTCGTCCGTCCGCTCGCCGCCGGTGCTCATAACCGATGGTATTCTTTCTTGCAGAGCTGTGTGTCGCCCTCCTCCAAATCAGCGGCAAGGACAGCGCCAATGCCAATGCTGCTGCTGCTATCACCTTCACGGCAGTACGGGAACGAAGTGCGCGTTTATATATTCTTTCAAGCGTCTCCCTGACATTATCTATCATCTACAGTACGCGCCAACGCCGACGCGTACGGCAGGGCGATCATCGGTCCCAGGATGAACCCGTGTGTCGGGCGAGAAATACGGGCGTTGGTCTGTGCATGCGCCTCGCCCAAAGAGCTGCGTTTACATTCATTCATTCATTTGCTATAGGACACCCGCGGCATCATCGACAGCAACGACGACTTCGAATCGGACTCGACACTGCAAATCACGCCTGCGGGGCGGCGCAAGTTTGCAGCCATCGAGGCCGACGCGGAGGGCGCCGTCGCCGGCGACGCCTCGGAGGGCGCGACGTTGGCGGCGCTCTTCGACGCGTCGAGGGTGCGTATGGGGCCCGGGCAGGTCAGCGTTGATTGCTTCTTTCGAGTGCGGATGGAATTGCTGATTTGGGTGCGTAGATGGGCCGCGCGCTTGACGAGAAGGACCGCACGATTGAGGAACTGAGGGATAGGCTGCGACGGCGGGATCAAGGCAAGCTCTCCAACACTTGGACTACGCGACCTTGCTCATCGCGCGCAGACCGTACCCCCCGCCGAAACGCGTCTCTGCAACTTACCACCCCAGTGCCGACCCCAGGCTCGTTGTAAGTCCCGACTCCCCTACCCTACCCAGGTACCGTAATGTGAACTCTGCGTGTAGCATCCGCGCCCTCCCGCCAGACGTCGTGCGCCGCGTCGACGAGCTGCAGCTCCTTCGCTCGAATCACCCCGCAGGCCTAGCCGAGTCGAATGCCCATGTGCGCACGCCGCGCAGGCTGTCGGGCGCTAAGTCGATGCCCTACCCGAGCCCGGAGTCGCTTCCGCGCCGCCGCGGCGTGGGCGCTGCTCCTGTGTCGCCCCCGCCGAGCCCGAGCCCGTCGCGGGGCGCCTCTCCGATGGACGTGGACGACGACGACGACGCAGACGAGGTCTTGGTGGCGCTTTCCTTGGTGCCCACTCCCAGCACTAGTGCTAGTGCCAGTATCTACACCCCGAGGCAGACGAACGACGCGGTGAGCCCCCACCCCACAGATTCTATAAATGGCGGTGGCTGATTGAATTGGTGCGCTCGCAGGAGGTGCAGTGCGATCCCTCAGAGACTGAGACACAGCTGGCCGATGTGCGGGCCGAGCTGCTTGAAGCCCGAGCCAAAATCACCCAAGCGGATGTCACCATCTCCAAACTCAAAGACCAGATCCGCACCCTCTCTTCGCAACAACAGACTTGGAACGCGAACAAGGCCGAGTTGGAGGCGCTGCGGGAGGCTAAGAACAAGGCGGATGAGGCGAGGCAGCTGTGGAGCCAGAAAGCGGCGCGCTTGGCGGAGGAGATGAAGGCGGGGTTCTGATATCTTTACTTGCTTGTAATTAAATTAAGGAAACGCGTAAATGGCAGGCCAAACAAAGCAAAATAACGCGTCACAGCCACACTTGCTGTTGACTCCCACCCACTTGGATGGTCGTGAGATTACACTGACTAGCAGCCATACCATCGCAACATGCCGGCCAAGCTGTTCCAAAACGTGAAATACCACCTCCCCTCCACCCTTCCGGATGAAACCCAGGAAGATCTGAGCGCTCTCCTAGAAACACACGGCGCGACACGCGTCCAGTCCGTGTACGACGAGACTGTCACCCACATTATCACGAATTCGGAGACGTTTGAGGGGTGGCAGGACGTCGATCCCGAGCTGGTCGCGATTGTCAGCGTAGGCGTCCCCTGGTGCAACGGTATTCCGTGTTTATTTCGATTACAGGAACTCTGGGTCGAGCGTTCGATAGCGGCGAACAAGCTACAGCAGTGCGTTATCTTGTGGGCGTCTTGCCACCCTGTCTTATGCGTGTTTTAGACCCTGCCACTATTCCGCGTTGCGGTCCAAAATATTTTCGGGTGTAATAGCTTGTTCGGCGGACGTGAGTCTTTTCTTTCATTCCGAACCAAATATAATTAACTACGCGTGCGCAGCTTCACCACAGCGACGAAGAAGTCCTCTCCGTCGGCATCACCGCCCTCGGCGGCCAATGGCGCGTGGGCCTCATCAAGGACGTCACCCACCTCTTCGCCATCACCCCCCACGTCGGAGAAATACACCACCGGCATGTCCTACCGCGCGCAGACGCACATCCGCGTCCTCGTCCCAAACTGGTTCGACGACTCCATCCTGCTGGGGAAGCGCGACCTCCCCACCGCCACGTACGAGTGGCCCGACCCGGAGGTGCTCGAGCTGCGCGCGCGCCCGCGCACGCCGACGCAGGTTGAAGCGCGCGCAGCGCAGCAGCATGAGCCCGCAGAAGCGCGCGCTGTACACGACCGCGGCGCAGGACGACGGCGACGCCGTGGTGGCGGGCGCCGCGTGGGGCGGGCGGCGCGTCGCGAAGGACGTCTGGGGCGGGCGGCACATCCTCCTCAGCACGAGCCTCGCGCTCACGGGCGCGCGCCGGCGCATCATCGAGAACGGCATCCGGCAGGCGCAGGGCGTGCCGGTCCGGTACCGCGCGAACGGCGGCGACGGGACGCCCGAGGAGGAGCGGCGCCTGCTCGCGCGCTGCGACGTGCTGGTGACGCGCTTCCGCGCGGGGCCCGTCTTCTACCGCGCGTGGCGCGAGAGCAAGACGATCGGGACGCTGAGCTGGCTGCTGAACGTACATGTCACCGGCGTGTTCGCGAGCCCCATGGACCAGATCCTGCACTTTCCCGTCCCGCCGGGGAACGTCAAGGGGTTCGAGAACCATGTGGTGTCGGTGACGAACTACACAGGCGAGACGCGGGACTATTTGAAGAAGCTCATCACGCTTATGGGCGGGGAGTTTACGCCCAGTCTGTCGCCGAAGAACACGGTGCTCGTCGCTGCGCAGTGCGTGTTTCTCGAACAGCTATGTATTTCCTATTTTATACTAACTAACCTACGCCCCCAGCCAAAGCGGCTCCAAGACCGCGAAGGCCGCCGAGTGGTCCATCCCCGTCGTGCACCACCTGTGGCTCGAGGACTGTTTCCTGCGGTGGCAGGCCCTCACGCCCGCGCTGGAGAAGTACGTCTCGTACCCCGCCGGGGTGGAGTTTTCGAATATACTGGGGGAGCGGGGCGTGGGGACGGATGTGAAGGAGCGGATTGACGAGGAGGCGGCGCGGGATGCGGAGGAGAGCGAAGAGGCTGAGGAAGAGAGGGCGAGAGCTGAGGGGGAGGGGGAGGACACGAGCGAGGGCGCCGAGGACGACCCGCGGCACCACCACGACTCGCAGGCGAGCGCGGACGAGTCGGAGGTGGAAGGCGGGTTGATGCCTGCACTTGACGTGAACGGCGACGTTGACATGGACCGGGATACGGATGTGGACATGGACTCCGGGGGCGGTTGGGATGGGGACAACACCCTCGACGACGTCCGGGAGGATCGGGACGCCGGGGACCGCATGTCCGAGGACGAGCCGTCGACACCCAAGACAACCCCGGCGAAGCCAAAGTCCAAGCCCAAGTCCACATCGACACCGGCGGTGGGGAAACCAAAGTCGTCATTGAAGAAGCCTGGTACACGCGGACGACAGCTGTCTGCATCGCCTCTCTCAGAGCCCGAGCCCGAGCGTGTGAAGAAGGTCGTGCGCGTCGCGCGCTGGACGAGTCCGCGCAAGGCTGCGGCTGCGTCTACGTCTACGCCGAAGAAGCATTCACAGCGGAAGGGCCGGGAGGAAACAGACTCGGAGTCGAGCGAGGAGGCGGACGAGGACGACGCGCCGGCCGCGCGCCGCGGGCAGCGGAACCTCGTGCGCCGTGTCTCGGGGCCGGCTGCGTCGCGCCAGTCGCTGCTCAAGTCCCCGCGGTCGGCGCTCTCGGAGAAAGCGGCGACGCCGCGGAAACCCCCCGCCAGCCCGCGCGCGCTCGCCGATTCGGACTTGGACGACGAGGACGACTTCCCGGCCGTGCTCACTGCTTTCGCCCCGGCCCCGGAACTGAAGTCGAAGCCGAAGTCCACCAAGAAACCGCCGGTGCGCGCCGCGGCGCCGCCCTCGTCGGCTTCGGCGTCTGCGACCGCGTCAACGTCAACGTCTCATGTACCACCGAAACGGCAGTTAGCCGCGAAGAAACAGAGGATTGTCGAGAAGTCTCCGCGCAACGTCGCGGCGACGCCCACGCCGCCGTCGTCGCCCCTCCCCCCCGCCACGCCCTCCCCGAGGGCCTGGCGGCACGTCCCCAAGGCCGAACTCTCGGTGGAGGTCCCACACCTCAAAGACCTATCTGCGTCGGCGCGGAAGGCACCGCCGCCGCTGGGGAAGACACAGACTCCAAGTATGGCTGCTGTGGCGAGCCATGCGTCTGCGCCGCCGCGGAGCCGCCGCACTGCGCGGGCGGCGTCGCCGGCGTCGTCTGTGTCGGCTGCGCCGCAGAACCAGAGTCCTAATGGTATTGGTGGGGGGCGCGCGAAGCGGTCGGCGGCGGTGGCGGCGACGCAGAGGCTGCACGACAAGATCATGCCCGATGTGGTCAACTACCAGAACGAGATGCGCAATCGCGGGCGGAAGGGGGCGCGGCGGGCGTCTGGGCGCGGGGACGAGGAGGAGAGCGAGAATCCGGACGACGAGAAGCCCAGCAAGAAGCGGCGGAAGGTGGAGGACGGGAAGAGGGGGAGAGCGGCGTCTACGAGCGACGACGAGAGCGTGGTTGAGCGGCCGGCCAAGCCCAAGGCGAGGAAGAGCGAGCTGGCTCTGAGGTTAGTCCGACGTGCGCCGCAATTTATGCAGGGCTAATAATTTTCTACGCAGGGATGGAAAACCCATTAAGATCATGACCACAGGGCTGCCCCCGGGAGCTGAGCTTTCAGACGACGTCCTGAAGGTATGGAAGAGTTTTCAGTGACGAGACAGCTTCCTGAACCTTCTTTTCGCAGGCCTTGGCGAAACTTGGGGTGCGGGTCACGAACAGGGCGGCGGAATGCACACATCTCATCGTCCACCACCTCGTTCGAACTGAGAAGTTTTTGTGTGCGCTCGCGGGAGCGCCGTACATTGTGACGAAGGAATGGGCCGAAGACTGTGCGACGAACGGGCAAATCATGTGTAAGCCAAACCGTTTGGACTGTATTTTCGCCCTCATAAAAAATGGACTATACAGCGGAAGAAGACTACCTGATCGAGGACGGCGCCGCCGAGGCCAAGTACGACTTCAAACTCGTGAAGGCCGTCAAGCGCGCGAAAACTGTGAAGGGCAAACTCTTCCGGGACCAGGCCTTTTACCTCACAGCCCATGTGAAGCAGATGGAAATCTTACGGAACGTAATACTTGCGAATGGAGGCCAGGTAATTGTATCCGTGCAGACGCGCGGCGCATCCCCAACTGACGCACGCAACCCGACAGATAATTACTGCACAGCCGTCGTTGCGCACCCTGCAAAACGACCCCCATCGCCATGTTATTTCATGCGAGGAGGACGCCGCCATCTGGCAGCCGCTCGCGGTGGCGCACCATCCAGTATACACGTCCGAGCTGGTCTTGACGTGCGCGCTGCGACAGGAGATTGACTGGATAGCATTTAGGGTACCCGGGTCTAAGGTGTAAGTCGCTATTGCTATTGCTATTGTCTTCGGGTGTATGTGTGATTGCCTATGTATAGCCACAATTTGACCATTCTTCCTGTCAGTCTGAATCTGCTTCCGGTTAGTCCGAGTCAGTGCCGACCACGGGCAACCACGGGAGCGACCACGCTCTGTGGCCATGCTACAGCGGCTTACTGAAACGGGGAAATTTGAACGTCGATCGAGCGTCGATCCTGTCGCCCTCGATCAGAATACCAAGCCAAACTCTGCGTAAAAACTACTGCAGTTCCGCTCGAATTTATTTCGCTGCTCCCCAGCTCTGCCAAAAAAAAATTAGGGGTCGCACGACGCGTCCTTGAGGAGAGGTGTCCGCGTAAGGGAACTCGAAACGTGGTCGCCAGATTGATTTCATTTCCGTACTAACAATTCCAATTCCGAATAGCCAAATGCGACGCGTTCTAGGTCTCGACCAGTCGAGAACAAGAACGACATGATATGTAAAGGCAGAGTTTTTTTGGTCTGGAGGCGGTAGCCGTTAACGCACTCCTCAAAACCTCCCACATCCTCCTCCAATTTCCGCGCCTGCCCTGCAGAGCCATCCTCTCCAGTCTCCATGCCTGCTCCGCAGAACATAATCAACACGCTACCCCACGAGCTGCTGGGCGAAATATTCACGTCGTCCGCGGCGGGTTTTCCTCGCGCCCCTTTAGTCCTTGGCGCTGTTTCTCGACTTTTCCGGCACGTCGCGTACACGACGCCGTCGGCGTGGAGCCATCTCGAGCTCAGCGATGTCAATGGGGGCGGGAAGGCGGCCCTGTGGTTCAAGCTGTCCAAGGCCCATGACGTCGATGTGCAGATTGACATTAAAGCGCGGGTCGGACGACCTCAGCACGGGGTCGAGGACGCGACAGCGAAGGCGCCTACGGCGGTTGAGACCCTGCAGTTTCACACGGATCGAATCCCATCGCTCTGCCTCCGGACCGGCACACTGGCACAGGCGCGCGCGGCACTCGCGGCCATCTATTCCGACGTCCATCCAACCAGCATCAAGCTTCGCAACTTGCGCCTTGGCAGCGCGGCTACACCCGTTACGTCAGACGCGCTGCTCGCGTTTCCCGCGATTCCGAGTTTAATCGACTTGGAAAGCACAAATATCCCACTGAGTGCGCTGTTGAGCCTCGACCTCGGGAACGTGCAGAGCCTGCGCGTTGTCCAGCCTCTCCTCTCGCCACCTATCGCCATCGAAGACATCGTAGAACTCGGTCGCGCCGCACCAAGCCTACGGCGGCTGCATGTAGAAGGCCGGATCGCCGAACCCACTGGCGCAGCGGTCGAAGAATGTTTCCTGCCGCACCTGTCCGAGCTCCATCTCCGTGCAAACAACATCATCGCGCTCCTCGACCGATTCATCGTCCCAGCGCTTCGCCAGCTGCACATCAGCGACTTCGATGGCAAGCGCGCGAATGCGTCGGCCGAGATGGGTGTGGGGCTGCATCGGCTGCTCGTGCGGATGGAGCTGGGTAAGGGGGACGTCAAGAGCAACGAGTTACGGGTGCTTGAGGTTGCCGGCGTCAAGGTGGAGCAGAGCGACGCGGCGTGGCAGCGTTGCATGCAGCGGATGAAGCTCGACGTTTTCAGCGTGGATTCTCCGGGGGAGAGGTGTCAAGAGGCCATCGCGAAGGTGGAGACATGTCCTCCGACGCCTATTGAGGCGGGTTTTGGATTCGGCTTCGGCTTTTGAGACTCTTAGCTCTAACACAGAGTAAACGTAGACAATAGTATGTACCAACTTACCTCGCAATGCCCCTCCCCTCGATGTTGATTTGAGTGCAAGAAAACGTCTTCAGAATTGCTCCAAAACTTGAAAATCAGACGTATTAGGACTTGGCCGCTCTTATGCTGCGTGCATAAAACGAAGGTTGAACGTTGAATGCCCAGAGAACGCCATGTTAATCGCGCAGGAGGAGTTGAGGAAAGATCAGCTTGTGCAGTGTTTGGTTCTAGATCAATAGACGATAAGATACATATTCGAATCTTATCTACAATTCGACTTCATCTTTCTTTTTTCGCCGCCGTTTCGTTTTCCCTCCCTCTAACGGTTCGTCCGCGTCTGCACCATCCCCCGTATCTCGCTTGCGCTTGTGGCCCTCATCTTCTGCGCCATTCGCCTCCTCAGCGGCGCCTTCAAGGCCCTTCTCCTTCATCCGCTCCTTCTTACCCTTCCGTTTCTTCTTCACTTGAGCATCGCCGCCCCCACCTCGCTCCACCACATCAATTCCGCCCATCCGCCCCTTGACCTTCCCTTTCAGCTCGCGCAGCCGGTCGTTGCGCGTGTTGTCCCACCCCGCCTTGTTGTCCGCCCGATACGGCGCGTACTTTTTGACACTCATGTACTCGTTGAGCTCCGAGTCTTTCGCGAGTAGGATCTCGACGGGAGACAGCCCGAACTTTTGCGGCGCGACCGACGTGTAGTGAAAGCGCGTCGGCAGACCCCCGGCCTGCGTGCGGGTGTCAGTTAATTGATATAATGTGCAGCAAAAGGGAAAGCTGACGAGGTCATTAAAGTCGAGCGCGTACACCTCGTCCATCCACTCGTCCAATTTTCGTTTCCGCATCTCCTCCGTCCCGTCCCACTCCTCGTCGTCGTCACCCCCCGCGGGGACCGCATCCGCATCCATCGCGTCGACATCCACCCCCGCGTCGTCCTCATCAGCGCCTTTCTTCTTCTTTTTCTTCTTCTCCTTCTTCTTCTCCGCCCTGCTGGTGCTCGCCTCGGGCGACATGCGAATATCACCGATATCCACATCGTTGTCCCACGTCGGTCGCTCCCCGTCCTCCTCGAATCCAAATTCACCGTTGTCGCCGTACTCGTCCTCCGCCTCCGCCCCGTCCCCGCCGTTGAGCAAGTACAGATTCGCCATCTGCTTGTCGTGTGCCTCGGGGTCCCACGGCGCGTCCAGGTCGATGCCGAGCTCCTGGAGAGCTGCGAGGCGAGAAACAAATGAGCAGACTCTCCAAAGAAGATAGGATTGCTTACATTCTGCTTCCCCTGTGGCGACGCCAGCTTTTCGAGCCGGGCGCGAATCTCCTTGACCTTGAGCCCCTTGAGCCGGCGGACCTCCTCCTTGCGCTTCGCCAGCTCCTCCTCCTTGCGCTGCTTGCGCCGCTCGCGCGCGTCTTTCCGTGTCGTGTCTTCGCGCCGCACGAGGGAGGGCAGGTTTCGCGGGTAGGTTTTGATCTCGCTGCCGTCGCTGCACAGATACCGCAATTAGCGTCAATCCTTCCATCTAGAGAGCAGGCGGTTGATTGGAAGGGAAGAAAACACGCACGCTTCTTCGAACCGGAAGTTGTACGAGCTCTCGAAGCGGTCGACAATGTCGTCGAACACCTCCTCTTCGTCGGTGTCGTCCGCGCCGGCATCGGCTCCGCTTTCAGAACCAGAATCATCCACAGGCCTGCGCTTTTTGCTTTCCCTTTCTCCTTCTTCGACTGCGAAGTGACCTCTCCATACGTGGGCACGCGTTTGGATGAACGGTCGATCCAGCCGCGGTTCAGGATGTAGCTGTCGGAACCTCAGCCCAGAGTTATTCAGAAAACAGCAAGCGTACTTGACGAGGAATTCTTGGTCCTCTTCCTGCTTGTTCTTCCCTGCACCGGCAGCCTCATCGCTGCCTTTCTTCTCCGCCTCCTTTTTCTTCTTCTTATCCTTCTTCTTCTTCTTCTTGGCTCCCTCCTCTTCCTCTTCCTCCTGAGCGGGCTCCTCAACAGCGACAGTGGTGCTTCCCCCGACGTCCACCAACTCTCGCAGGTCCCCCACCTCATTCTCGAGAAACCGGCGGTACTCCTCCTCCTCGCGCGCCACCTCGTCCAGGGTCTTCTCCCTCGGAACCAGAAAATCCTCCTCCTCGTCTCCTTCGGCGGCGTGGAACGCCGCGATGGTCTCGTCCCGCAGACGGCGCTGTTCCTCTGCATGTGTGATCACAGCCGGCTCGGCTTCTGGCGACGGCGAGCGGAGCGCGTTTTGGAGGTTGGCGGCGCGCATGGTGAGGGGTTTGCCCTGCGCGAGTAGACTTAGGATTAGAATCACACCGATGAATTATAATTTTTGGCGACGGACCTTGTCTTTAGGCTCCTTCGCCGGGCCAGCAGGCCGCGTCAGAGCACTCGCGGATTTCGTCGTCTTTTCTTGCTCCTCTGCACGAAAGCATACTCAACACCCGTGCTGAATGAACTGGAGACGGGCGCACCGCCAAAGATATCCTTCCCCTCCGTGTAAATTTCGGGATCCTTCGCCCGGATGCGCGCGAGGGTCCGCAGAATCGCGGCGTCCATCGCAGGCGTCAGCTCCTCCCCGTCCGAATCCTCCGACTCGAGGTCCTCCGAGTCTGTCGACTCGTCTTCCTCAGAGTCCGGGTCCGAGCCATACTGCTCCTTCACTAGAGATATTTTTGAATGAAATAAATAATGGCGACTTGGGTAGAGCGAAGAAACGCACGCCGCTGCAGCTCCTCGCGCTCTTTCTTGTACTCGAACGCTTTCGCGTAGTGCTCGTTTATGGTGAGCTGGTGCACATCCCTGCTGGTTGTCGACCTCCGCGTCCGAGTCTGAGTCTGACACATCGTTGAGGGAGAAAGCAAGCTTGAGCCTGGAGCCTAGAGGACTTGGTCGCGTGGAATCCCAGAATAATCGAAGTGAGCTGAAGCAAAAAATTAAGCGACGGGTTACGGCAGCCGTGGCCTGTACATATGCATGTCACTTGCGGAAATTTCCCACAAACAATACCATTTTTGCCACTGCTTCAACTAGAGAGGCCTTTCGAATAGCGCGAGACCTGGGGAGCCTCTTTTTATTCCAACGGGTGTTGTCCATGAAACAATCCGCCACTCAGGCAACAGGCATCTTCGTCGGTTCTTGACGTCTGCGACTCCCAACACCATGCAACTGGTCTACAGCGCTGCAGCAGAAAAATCAAGAATAAAACTATGGCTATGGCTGGTTACAGCTTTGAGCGCCGAGCCCCAGGATTCTGAAGGCAACATTAAATGGCTGAGACTTCCCAAGACCTCGTTCTGGGTGACTTGGCATGGTATTTAGATTCGATCTGGAGAAGAGTGACAGTGAAGCCGAGTACGGGAGCAGCGCTGGCACAACTAGGCACACTCTAAAGCAGAACTCCGAGGCAGAAGTTTTACCTCGAAGTATTCTCCAGCAACTCATCAGCGCCACCACGACTTCTGGTGCTTGCGAAGTATCGGGTGCTCCTCCTAGGCACGCTGACTTCTCCTCATTGGTCCAACACCAAACGACTTCTGGTGCTTGCGAAGTATCGGGTGCTCCTCCTCGGCGCGCTGACTTCTCCTCATTGGCCCAACGCCAAGTTCGGCAGCGAACGTCGCGGCAGACCGGAATACTGTTGGTAGACAGCGACAGTATTCCCGCAGACAGATCGGTTACCGGTCTAACGTCGCGGTGCTTGCACCCAGTCCTGGTACGATGGATAGCCGCAGCCATCGATCGCCCCAGCCTCGCTCGCGGGCATCTTGGATGGCAAGATCTCGTCCGTCTCGAAGGCATCGAGTGCTCCTCGCCGATGGTCGCGACATAGAAGCATCAGCGACCCCTTTGCGCTTACTTGACTTGCTCGAACGTAGTCCCTGTCCGAAGTTCAGCTGACGTTGTTCGGCCGTTGGGCTCCCCCCGCAAACCGAACACGCGCCGCATCCGGACCCATAAAGCCTAGGGAAGTTATCGTCTTCCCAAAAACACTCATCAAGATGGTCGCCTTCAGTGCCGCGCATGCGATCTTTTTAGCGAAAGTGACCCTTCCCGCCCTCGCCCAGCAGACGTTTTTCAACTCATGGGATGCCACGGATCCCCCCCAGTGGACGACTTTCCCTCATCCAATACATCGAGTGGCGGTTATTGGTGCTGGACCAACAGGTCTACAAACCGCAGCCGAGCTGTTGCAGGCAAACTTGACCGTCCGCCTATTCGAACGGGCCCCGTCCCCTGGTGGCAACTGGCTCTACACCGAGGAGACAGCCGTACGAGAGACCTATCCGTCAGTGATATTCCCTCCTCATCAGTTCGATATCTAATCGCGATTTCGTAGCGAAACCAATTCCACGGGACCAGAATGGTATCCCCACGAATTTCCCGCAACCGCATACTACGAAGAGGGAGACGACGGTATCACTCTGGATGAACGCTGGAGGAAGCACTGGCGGTCCCCGCCCAGCATGGTATCAGTTGCGCACCAACACGCCGGGGGTACATACCTCAATTATTTCACGCTACGTCCGCTGACTAATCGAATAATCAGCCTTTAACGCGTCTCCCGGGCGTTGAGCATGCTCCCGACACGGTACGAATATCACTTCGCCTTCCCGAATCCGAACCAAGAAAATTTTGCAGCCATGGCGACTGTCCGTACACGACGTGGAGCGGAACGTGCGCGCGTACGCCTCCCTCCACGGTTTGAACTCCAACGATCGGCTTCGCTCGCCATCCGGCCTCCCCGTCACGTCCTACTCGACGTATGTGGAGGCGATACGGAAGTGCAACGTAACCTCGACATGGACGCTCACCCTCCGCCGGCTGCAGTGGCTGCCTGAACCCCGTCGCCTCAAATCCGAGTGGTGGACCGAAGAATTCGACGCAGTGGTCATTGCTACAAGTCGCCACAACGAGGCCAAGGTGCCTAACATCAAGGGTATCGGCAACTGGAGCGCAAGCGACAGAGAACGGGCGATACGTCATGTATCACTCGCAGGCGTTCCGCCACGCTGAGTACTACGCTGGAAAGGTGTGCGCAGAAATTCGATAATTCACAGGTGGACTAAATCGTTATCTCTAGACGGTCCTTATCGTTGGCGCATCTGTATCGGCAACCCAAATTTCGCGCCTGATTGCTCCTTTCACCAACCGCCTCCTTGCGAGTGTTCGAGTTCAGTTTTTTCGGTTGCTTTCACAGAACGAAGCTGATTCCTCCTACCAGCCCAACAACATCCGTGACGCATATGGCCTTGACATCCTGTTCTCGTTCGACGAAAAAGTCGAGGCTGTTCCAGAGATTTCCTCGTTCGAACCTCTCGATGGAAACAATGTCGGCATCAAGGCTGGCAAAATCAAGTTGGTCAACGGTGTAGTGCTCGATGGAATAGATGAGGTTCGACATTTATTTTCATGACTTGACTTACATTACATATTCATCTGTCGTCCAGATCATCCTCGCTACGGGCTATTCCACCAACAACCTTTCTCCCCGACCTGTACGCCTCACCATCACTTTACTTTACCCATTAATTCACGGTCCGACTGATCCAGAGTAAACCCACGGGACGCTGGACAACCTCCACTGGACGGGGCATTACATTGACGATCCAACTCTGGTGTACACGCACAGTACGTTGTGTACCATCCCACTATACTTGTTGATAACGCACCCCAGGCCTCCGGCCCTGGGTGTACGGCACCTGCTGCCACGGCTTCGCAAGGGTCTTCACGGGAAAAGCCCGCCTGCCCAGCCGCGAGCGAATGCGAGCAGAGTACGACAGCGGAAAGTACCGATTCGGCACCCCACTCGATGTGGTGCTCCAAGAGGGTCTGTGCCGTTGTTTTCATTCTGTGCACGTACACCGTGCTGATTTGACATTGTACATACTAGCCGTGCGCAATTATATTCCGGGTGGCTCAACAGCGAGGCGCTAGAGCTAGGGGGCCAGTTCATCGAGACCCCACCAATCGAGTCAGTTTGGGGGTTGTCTTTCTGAATGCTTGTTGACCTGACCTTCCGCCAGAGCGCGGGGAGATGTTCACCTACTTCGTTAATACCCACTATAAAAAGGTCGGTCTTGCTCATCGTTAGCGCCAAAAGTTCTGACCGCTCGTCTTATAGGACCTGCTGTCACACGATGAATTTACGCGCCTTGACAGTCTTCCGATGAGCGAGTGGCCCCAAGCCGGGGGCCTCCGGGTTCGGAGTACAAAGTTCTGGATTGGTGATGTCTCAAAGGATACTTGTAGACACTCAAGTTCTTTCTCACATGTAGTACCTCTCCAAAAGTGTCTTGTTTTCCAATGCCTAATCACTCAGAACCATAAACCCGCTTGATTTTAAGAGAGACCAACTTGAATTTGAGTTCTGGCGTGAAGTGGCAGCCTTACGGCAAACCCCGGCCCATCATTTCCGTTCAGAACGAGCAACGCAAAAAAACTCACCACAAGATACTACATAGCACCGCTTACCATCCTCCTTCTCTCCACGAAAACGAGACGACCATTGCGGGGAGCGAACTGGCTTGGGAACTGGGCAACGTCTCATTACAATTTGCGAATCACTGGGTCTGAATCTTTTGATTCAGCATCGTTTTCGCTGAACGTTCCGCGACGGCTTAGGACGGCTTTTGCCTTGAGCTTGAGCCTTAGCTTGTATCTGAATCGGAACCCGCCGGACAGACTCCCCCTGGCTCAATAATAGTCAACGCAGTGATCGGGGTTTGAAACTAACCTTGTCTTTCACGGCCACGGTAACCATTCTCCCAACATTCTCCCCTGAATCAGCTTTGGCTATTCTCATGTATGATTATGGACCATCTCCAGCCCTCGAAAATATGGCTCAATCCAGTTATTCTATAGCACCGTTCTCTGTGCTGCATCCAACCTGACTGAAAATGGTAATAACTTCGATGCGAGGCGCTGACTCGCCTCGACCATTCAATGTTGTAGCGAATTGTTTTCGATTGTCCCGACTACTTTTTCGAAGCCTCTGGGGCGCGTGATCGCCCACGGAAACCGCATTCTCACACCGCTCAGTATCCGCTCCTGTCTTCTCATGGAGTCCCCTGTTGCTATTTGATAGCTAACTCTCGCACACTCCACCTCACCGCAACCGTGACTCTCCGTCGCCTCTCGATGGCTCAGGAATCTCTGGACCTGTGTTCGTCTTCTGACGAGCCTCTTCGACGTCTAAGCGGGTCCAGCCACCAGGATTGGCTCTCTGAGATGATTTTCGCCACAAGAGCGATGGCCAGTGGGGCTGAATTCGTTCCATTACCCGGTGTCCGAGCCGCCCTCGGCGCTGTTGTGATTTTGCTGGAGACAGTCGAGGTCTGTCGCCAAGTATTGCTATGTGTTCTGGTTGACATCCGGTTCCAGAAAATTAAAAGAAATCGAGAAGATTTGAGGGATCTTTGTGCCAGTACCTTCGAGATTGTCCTCATCCTCGAAGAAGAGGTCCAGATCCATGGGCGTACCGCCGGCGTGCGGTTTGCAGGACTGCTTGAGAACTTCATTTTCGTAAGTGCAACGAGATTCATGTGCCAGATAGCGTGTTTACTGACGGTGATTTCTTCAGTTTCCTCCGATATCTTCAGGGTGGTCTAGAGAGACTGCTTCAGAGGCGGTCAGGGCTGCGAGGCGATTTCAAGAAATCCTTGGTACCGCCAGGATGACGGAAGACATAGCCCGCCACAGGATGCGTCTAAATGAATACCGGTCTAATTCCTGGTATGCTTCCCTTTCGCTTTACCCGATACGCCCATCGAACATGTCTCGTCTCTATTAGCTCGTGACAACCATAAACACAAACCTAAATGTTTCTGGAATTCAGAACAGTGTCGCGGTGCTGCAATCGATTCCAAAAAATCCCGACTTCCGTAATGTCCCGCTAGGCGACATAACCTCCTTGATGAAACGGCCTTGAGAAGTAAAACACACAGGATAACGGTCTTTGTGGCTCGGATATCCGGCGAGCCTTCAACAATGACTGTGGCTAAATACGATAATGAACCGGACGTGAGTTTCGGGTCCGTACAGTCAGAATGTCTGGCCAACTCCGTAGAAATGGCACAGACTTGGACTTGTATACACGTTTGAGGTGATACATCCTTCTTGTGCACCACCGTCCCCGCTTTCTGATGTCCGTCGTAGACATCCTCGTGTCTGGCAGTTGTTTGGCATCTCGACCACACCAACCTTGCGCGCGTTAATATTCCACGATGGTAGGTAGTATTTACACCTCGATGACGTGCATTTCATACTACCTCCTGACCGAATAACCAGAGCTTATACCTCTCCCCATTACCGCCAATTCCACCGGCCGGAGTCGGATTTCGTTTGGGCGTGTGTCGAAGCGATGCTCGTACGTCTCACTTCGTCGTATCTTTCATGCGCCTGATATCAAGTCCACCGAATCAAGTACCAGCAGTTCAAAGTGAGCAACATCGCCGATTCGCAGACTTTTAGCACATCTCACATCTGATGGAAGGACTGCTCACAATACCATCGCTGGAGCACCTTTGACAACTCTGATGTAGTTCCGCTGCAATAGTCGTTTGCGCATCTTGCTGACATCGTGCAGGGACTTGAGGCAACAATTTGCGTCAAACGGGAACCAATCGGAATCTGTTTGACTATCCCGGGGCTCGAATTAGAATGGGACGTCGATAAAATTGAACGCATGGCATCACACTGGCATTCTCCATCGTTGAACCGTCGGGTTGAGCGGGATGACTTGAAGAGAATTTCGACGATCATTGCGCCCGTAGCGTCACCGAGACAGCTCTCCCAGCATTTTGACTGGAGCGAGTTTTTCGCTGCTTTGGCGCCCGCCTGGCTAACATGGCAAAGTCAATGGAAGAATCATAAGCACTGGTTTCACGGTTCCGTGGTCAAGCTGTCGCCACCGTGCGAATCTCCTAATCCTCTAATATCCCCACTACCGGTTGCATACATTCCCAATGACGGCACGGTTCGATTCAAGGAATGGACACAGGGCTGGCCTATGAAGTCCGCGGCCCGAGCATCTTTACCAACCAGAAATCAACCTCCGTGGCAGCGGGTAAGTCTTCGAGAGGGGTTACCTGTTGACCCTGTTATCCGGACGGTAGATTCGCTTTCCAGCCAGGAGAACTCAAAACCACCGGGGCCTCCCAAGAGCTATTCCCACTGTCTACGTATATTCAACTCAACAAGGCCTCTACGGACATTCTCGATATAAGTTGGCTTGTCCAAGCTAATGCTTGTGTTGGCCCTGCCATCTCGGATGGAAAGAAAATGCATGGCAAGGGAAACAACTATGTCTATCCTGTCGTGCACTAATGCTGTCTCATAGGAGTGATCGACACGCTAGGATACTCTATCTGGTACGATCCTGCATACTCGAATACACTGCAGACGCATCAAATGGAATTGCCCGAGAGGTGTATCTCTCGGTCCCACCTCTCGTCGTCCAATATGAAGATCGCGGGTCCGTGTCGAGCCCCCCACAGTCGGATTCCTTATACTGGTCATTGGATCCGGCGGGGAACACCCGATTGTCTCTCGAGGAGTGCGACTCGCTCGGTATCCCCAGATTAAGATTATATTTCATCCGAGCTGCAAAGTGCTGGCGGGAATACCACTACAATGCGATCTGTGATTTTACCCGAGCCAAAGGCTTCGACCCGCACACCTTGATTTGTGTCAATCCTTGGGTTTTCCTCTGGCTGAAATGGAATCTTCGGGTGAGTGCCTTCGGCATGGGTTGGATTTGCTCACCTTTTTCTTCGCAGGTCAGTCTGCCCTTCCGTCTGTTGGGGGCCGTGGCGCAGTGAACTCGGTCAGGGGTATTTATCGCCAAAATTCGGGCAAAGCGTAATCGGAGGTGCGGATCTTTGGCCGGGTCAATTGCAGACTTATGGTCTGGTTAATGCTAATCCGGTGTTTTACCCTGTCAGGTTAACAATCCCTGCCATGAAACCCGTTGCAGTCACCCCCCGCCGCACTTGATCTCTGAAGTTTTTTCTGCGGTGTGAACTTGCGTTAATTTACTTCAATTGTTCGCCTTTGGTTTGCCGTCGCAATACTTATTAATTAAATACTCTCGGGAGACTCCCCAATTTTCTCATTCGCCCTCCCCACATGCAAGGAGAGATTTGGCTTGTGCCTCCACAGCAAAACTCAAATTTGGGACCAAATCAAACCGTTTGCAGTTTAAGCGTAAGGGTTGTTATATCTGCTCATTCAACCAAACCGCACCGATTTTGGTTGGCATAAGAGCGAATACACTGTTTCAGGTTCAAACTATGGCGCTATTGCCAGTTCCGAACCCGTCTTGGAGTCATATGCAGGCGGCGGGTTCTCGGTGGTGACCTGCGTCTCGTTCTTCAGGGCTGACAACTTGAGCCGTCTTCCGAGCCACCACTGTTCAAGGACGCATGAGTTAGGGACTTCGTGGGCACACAAGTCCACACGTACCTCCGCCGTCCGGCGTATCCCCTCGTCGTGCGAGACAATCGGCGTGTATCCTAGCACGTCCCGCGCCAAGGAAATATCGTATGTGCGCGTCAGACAATACCAGTGCATATCTCGCTTCTTCTCTGTTCGCGGCTCCGTACGCCCGAGCAGCCTGGCCAGCGGCCCTGGTTTCTTCACGTAGTAATTGTACGGTACGCGTACTGGGGTCGGGGGCGTGGTATGGGAGGCCGCCACCCACAGATCGCGCTCGAGATCCCACGTCGGGCGAGGATCATCGTCCGAGACCAAAAATGCCCGGCGGCGGTGGCGAAATGTTGTGGATGCGCCGGTGCCAGGCGGTCGGCCGCGAGGATCCCAGCGTGGGCAGCGTTGTCGATGAAGGTCGTGTCGGAGAGGTTCGTGTTGTCTCCAACACAAACAGCAGCGAATTCCGGTGCTTCATGATATCGCAGTAGTAAAGACATGTAGTCTCTGTAGGTTGGGCTAGATCTTGTTTTTAGCACTGGCTTCTGGCATAAAATACGGTCTATGCCCACCCAAAGAGAAGTGCGGGGCGTATCACCGCGGTCGCAAGTCCGTTCTTCCCGTTGGCTCCCAGCACGATGCCCTCACCGACGGACGCTGGTTCATGGCAGGCGGTCCAGGGCTTCGGTAGACATGGCACATCCGCTTCGCACACATTCGGGCGCTCTATTCCGTCGAACATGCTCGCCGCATCGCCAAAGTACACCAGCTGTTTCACAGCGGCACTTTGGAGAATTGCGGGAAACCAAATTGCGCGCTCCGTCGATGCTTGTGCGCCTGTGAACCGTCCGTATCTCTCGATTTACTTGGTCTCGTTGCACTTTCGCGGGGGGCGCCTCATAAACAGACGGATACCGCACGTTCCTTACTAAGGGTTGTCGATATCATCCCCGTGAATATTATGCACGTCGCCTGGCACTATGAACAGCAGGTCGCTTCAGAAGGAAAAGACTGGAGTGACCGTTCTCACCGATTGGATCGCGTCGGAGACGACCTTTGGCGCGATAATCTCTCCCACAAACACTCGAACATGATCCCCAAACGCGGCGGCTTGCTCGGCGGCCAGTGGTAGAGCGTCAAAGATCGAAATGCGGGTTTCACCGCGGCGCAACAAGAGCCGGACAATAGCCTCGCCGAGGGAAGTACCTCCGCCTACGACGAGATAAGATTCGCCAGTGGGCTTTTCTTGAGACATGAGAGTTGGTTCCAGATACTAGGGTCGCGGGGGGCTGTTTCAGTTCCTTGAGGCTCCCACCTCGGGATGACCGGCTCGACCGTCATCCCGTGGGCGTCAAGTTGGCGTCTACCGAGGCCTAGCGTCAGAGAAGACGACATTTGCGTGGCTGTTATGGAGTAGGGAATCGATTCGAAGCAGTCTCCAAGTTCGTGCGAGCAGCGTTCCAATGGATGGGCAAAATCACTTCAAGAACCAACAGCCACTGTCAGTCAGAACCAACAGTCCTTCAATGATTTACAGCCTCGGCAGGATGAGACCAAGATGAGCTTAATCAGAACACGATGGAACACCGTGAATTATGAGTCTCAGAGCGGACCTTGGAGCAGACCTAACAGACCGAGTAAGAGAAGGAACGTATCCGATCACGGAAACTTCACGGAAACTGCTTCAACGAGCCGTCATTTTTAGGATGTTGTCGGACTCGAAGAGCAACCACGAGGAATCATGAGTCGACAAAGGGCCGCTCACATGGAAACACGAACATAATTAATAAATAAGCTATTCTCTAGATTGCAAGCGAAAATATTATGAATCGTGAACGAACGATTCTAAATACTCGTCGAGGGTCTGTCTCCCAACCTACTGCCCAGTCAAGCTGTCGAGCTGTTTGCAGATGGCCTTGCTGTCGAGGGTCGGCGGGCCAGCCTGGCCCGTCCGAACATACGGGCATCCTCCGCTAGAGGTCCAGTTGCTCGCTTTCTGGACGGCACCAGTCAGTGCCGTCACAGAAGCACCGTCGAGGGTGCACGCCGGTCGTGCCCACCCCTCGGCAAAAGGCAGGCGCTCCTCGCGGAACCAGATCTGCACGAAGCTGCAGAGGCAGGGTAAGTAAATAATACTAACGGAGGGAATGAATGAACCATGCACTTCTTGGGCGCGATGCCGGTGGTTACGTTCCCGAAGACCGCCAGGGTGAGAGCAAACGTGAACGATCTGAAGCCGATTTCTTTGTCGGTGTTGGTGAGGTTCGGGTTTGTGCGCTGTCAAGCCGTCCATGAAAACGGCGCACGCAGAATCTGGCGCAGATAACACTTACCTCCGATTCGGCCAACCTTGCGAATTGACCTGGCCTGCAGATGGTACGTCGTAGTAGTCAACGCCAGGGTTCGAGTTGGCTAGGGTGCTGAAGATGGTTTCGTTGAAAGCGAGTGTTGTCTCCGAGGGCAAAGTCGCCCCGCGAAAGAGAAGCGTCGAATTCGATTGTGCCGTGGCTACATGAGAAGTCAGATATTGATTCAGCTCTGAAGAGGGAGAGATTACAGTTTGAGGTCGTTCAGGGTGAAGCTGTCGGGTTCATTGGAAGTCAAGAGACCTAGTTTTGCAACACCGGTGAGGACAGCAGGGTCGATGTTGTAAACGTCTTGTATTTGTATCAGAAAATGTGAAAGTAATTGGTGAATGCCCGGCTTACCCTGCGAAGCTTGGAGAACACTGCGAATCGTGATATTCTGTGCCGTTACGAGGGAAGGTAGCCGTGATTCGCGAGGACTTGGGAGACAGTGAGATAATTACGAGGAAGGCGAATCGAGGATTTACGCGTTGAGTGCAGGGCATGGGCCTCGGCAAGTCGGTCGGCTTTGGGGGCATAAATCCATACCGGCTTTTGCCAGGGCAAGCAAAGGAAGTAGTGACAAAAGCCGAGAGAAACAGGAGAGAAGAGAAACGCATAATGTCAAAGATTGAACTGTGGAAGTTGGCCAGAGGGAAGATGAGATAGAGGGTCGTTTTATTCGAAGGTACTTTATACCAAGGCTTTCCTGCATTTTTTTGCGCGGCATCGGATCCTTCGACTCAATGTGACCAGACGCCGTGCCTTGGATTGGTGTGCACGTGAATTGGAATCATAGAAAGAGGAGAATACTACTCGGACTGGCCGTGTACACCGTGGCCTTCAGCGAAAATGTCGAGTTTTCAACGTGGGCGGGTATTTGCACAGCCGCCAAAAGGTTTAGCGGTGCTACCCCGGGTTGGGTACATTTGATTCTTTGGACAGGATCAGCCTTTCGCGAAGGATAGTGCTGCCCAAGTTCTGCCTGTTGATGTCGGTGTTGACAAGTCGGGCACCAGATAGTCGCGGCCAGCAACGGTGTGTAGTCGCATATTTTCACTATGAAACCGACGCCAAGGCCCACAGGAACTTGGATTCGGGATTGAACGTTGATTGACAATTTGAACGCAAGGTCTTGTCTGGACTCCGAATGCGAGATCACTCTGGGAACTCTGGCCGCGGCTGGGTCCAGTGGGAGAGGCTGCATAAAGTCAAGCTCGGCACTAGCTAGCAATCCATGCAACAAGCACCCGGTGTTGACTTGGTCGTTGGGAATTCGAAAGCAAGAGAGTGTTTGCTTTGCCTCCCGAATCGCGTTCACGTGACGTTTTCCAACTTGACTCACTCCACCTCGTGCCCACCACGCGACATACGCGCACAGTCTAACATTTCTTGAATACCTATTACTATGCCAAATCCTAATACTTCTACCTCCCAGAAGCGTCCGTTCCAGGACATAACTGACCGCTTCATTTCTCCACGACCCAAACGAAAACCCAAGATCCCTGGGGGCGCATTCGGCGAGAAAGTGCGGCTCAGGGTGACCGAGGCGAAATCAGTCTTTCCCTCCTCGCTCCCGCCCTCGTCTCCGCCCTTCTACCAGTCCTCTTCTTCCCGACACCTCAGCTCGGAGGACGCAGTCGCGAAGGAGATCCACGAGGAGCCATTCGGGCACGAAGACTTCGGCTCCATGCTCCCGTCCGACGAGGAGGGCGACCCGGACGCAGAGAACCGCGCGCCGCACCTGTCCGACCCATTCGGGTTTCTTCGCAGTAGAGCGCAAGCTCAAGGCGGAGCGGCAGATGCAGCCCCCGCCCCTGCCCGCGGCGCTGCGCGCGTCGCGCTACACGGACGATAAAGAGCGCGACGATGGACTCGTCATGCCGGCCACCCCGCATAAACCCTCGATCGGGAAGCGCGGGCTCTCATCCGTCAGCCCCGCGAGCGCAGGGCTCTCCAACACTCCTTCGCCTGTGAAGGCGGTCGGAGTCGTCATTTAGACACGATGAACACGAGCTACGAGCTGCTGCCAGTTCAGGCAGAGGACGACGACGCGCCGCGGAGGAGCAAGAGGCGCGCCGGAGTTCCTCAGAGTCAGAGCCAGCCGTTGCCGCTGCGACGGAGTACGAGGGGGCAGAGCAAGGCCGTGGCGGAGAAGGAGCCCTCGAAACCCAAGAAGCAGGTGGTCCGAAAGGCCCCCGCAAAGACGAAGGGGAAGGGCAAAGGCAAAAAGAAGGCGGCGGTCGAGGATAATGATCTCGAAGACCAAGAGGAGGCAGGTTTCTTCATACAGTCTGCCGCTCATTCACTGACCTTACCTCTAGAAATTCGAGGCGGAGCGCCAGGCGCGGCTGGAGTACTTCAGGAAACTGGATGACTACAGCTTCGAGAAGGAGAATGTCTATGTCGTCTAATCTTGGATAGGAACCCAGTATAAATATATCGATAACTAAAAACCTTGTAGATTAGTAGTCTCTATGCCGCATCCCGTTCTGCCTTTGCGCGCGCCGACGCCTCCAGCTCTGCAAAGTAGCCGCTCTTCAGGCACATGTTCCTGAAGATGCCGTCCTCCTTCTCGATGAGCCGAAGCGGCGTGTCGAATTCCACGAGCTGAGAGCAGTTAGCACATACCATCTATGAAAGAGAGACCGAGCCCACCTTGCCCTTGTCGAGGACTAGCAGGCGGTCGTAGTCGATCACGGTCTTCAGGCGGTGGGCAACTACGAGATGTGAGCTTTGCCTAATCAGCTGACAACGACGATACGCACTGGTGAGTAGCAACGAATCAGTAAACTCCTCGCGGATAGTAGTCTGAATCTTCGCGTCGGTCTAAACGAAGTGAGCAGACAGTCTAAGAGATGGAGGGAACGTCAGACCTTGAAATCGACGCTGCTGGTAGCTTCGTCCAGCACCACGACCGAGCTGCGTCGCAGCAGCGCCCCGCCATGGCGATCAGCTGTCTTTGCCCTTGCGAAAAATTGGTTCCTCCTGCTGACACCTGCGTGTCGAGCGACACCGTCGTCTTCGTGTCCACATCCGTGAGCGCAGACGTGATCGACTCTGCCGTCTCCTCTCGCTCATGATCAACCCCGACAATGGACGCCGGCCGCGACACTTCCGGCGTCGTGATGGCGGATGCTCGCGCGACGTGCTCTGAGACGCGCTGGCGCTGGCGCTGCGGCTGATCATCTGGACGCGGTACGTACAAGACATCCAGGCAAGTGGCGTCGTCGTGCTCCTCGAAGGGGTCGAGATTCTCCCGCAATGTGCCGGAGAAGAGCGTCGCGTCCTGAGGAATGAACGTCAGGCGCGAGCGCAGATCCTCCACGCCAATCTTGGAAATATCAATGCCATCGATCAAAATTCGCCCGCTGGAAGGATCCGTCTGTTGTTGCAGGTCAACAAACGACCCTTGGCGTCAATCAGACCACTCACAAAGCGCAGAATGCTCATGGCCAGAGTGGATTTGCCACTACCAGTCCGACCCAACAGCCCGATCCGCTCTCCAGCTTTGAGATTGAAGGAGACGTCTTGCAGAACTACAAGAGCATTACTACAGTGATCCCAAGAAGTGACGAACGGTTACTATACCTGAAGGTAGGTCTGGGGCATATTTGATCGACAAATTCTCCGCGACAATCAGGGAGTCGTTCTTTGCGCTCGAGGGCCAGTAAGCAGGCGGGCGGTTGGATTCGATCACAGCCGGCGGCTCTTGGGGGAGTTTAGATACTCGACGACACGTTCCACAGCACTGCGGAGGTTGTGAGCCACATGATAAAACCCAGACAAACTGCAAGCAGTACTTCAGGTCCAATTCAAGTCCAGTCCAAAATCTGCACGCCCAGTAAACGGACGTTGTGAAGTTGAGTGCCGACTGTCAATGCTATCAGGGAGCGTAACACAACAAATTGACGAATATTACGGTAATTGCAAGACCAGCAAGACCAGCGTCGTCGACAAGGAAGTGAATGGAGAACATCGACGTGAAGAAGACAGCCTGCAATCCATGTAGCCCGGTGTATCATTGAGGTACTGAAAGCGACTTACCAAGCTTCCTATTGGGAGAATTCAGTGTCAGGAAGGTTAACGGAGGATACACATACCCAAGAAATCGAAGTTAAGCAGAAGCCAGCGATTGGTCATCCTGATCATTCGTTCAGTATGGAAGCACCGATACAAACATGTCGGGCCGGGACGCACCAGAATGTGTACCACATTTTCGTGGTTGTTTCGCTATTGGACCATAGTACTGCGCTGACACTCACCAGATCGATCCGCGTATGGAGGTTGTCTAAGAACCGCTTTTCAGCCGAGAAGGCTATTAAACTTCGTCAGGAAAACCACTCGAAAAGGTGGAAAGATGGGTGCACCTCTGACGGTAACAATGCCCTGCAACAGCTCCCCAAAGTCGGAGGAGAAAATAGGAGAACGGGAGTTGGATTCCATCCGACGGAGATCGCGCCCAGTGTTCAGGTACCCAATGGCGAAGGTGTAATAGAAGAAGCCGATAAATGTTGCCCTTAAACACGAGGATTGAGACGTGAACGGCCGTGACAACCGTCAAGAACTCACGGGAAGAGGAACACAGGGAATACGATGCTAAATGCCAGCATAAGAGGGAGAAAGAGTATACATTCGAAAACTCACGTTACGGTCAAGAGAGCTGCAAAGAACCCAGCCAAAGATGAATTGACCTGTTGCAACGAGCCAGCAAGAGAGGAATCGATGGTTTCGATGTCTTTTCCACTGTAAAATAACGATCTTGTTGGCTAGAGTTAATGATTCCTAAGGAAAGGCATACAATCGGTTGAGCATTCTCCCTGAAATATTGCTCAAGTAAGCCGCCGGCAGCATCAACAGCATAAAACTCACCCTGCGGTGTGGTATCATGGAACCTAGATAGAAATATCAGGAGTGGCTCAGGGAATGGATCGCTACGTGCGCACCTGAATGTGGCGCGGACCACAGTTACAAGGAGCGCTCTGACATCATGGTGAGGACAGAATATCGGCCAGCCGATGTAAATACGCACCGGAAGAGTTTCCTCGAAGCCCTCAGCGCGCCTGTCATTTGTGCAGCGGACGAGCAGATACCGACAAACGCAGTCGTGAGCCCAATTGCGGCATAAATCCCGACATAGAACCTGTCCGGGTGTCAGTCAATCGATAGAGCATAGGCGATCAACGCACAGAGGACGCTCTATAGCGCGCGGCCAGTCGACGTGCAAGAATCCAGTGGTCGATGGGTGTAATTCATACGTGTGGAAGCGAGAGATTTGGCCATCCATCGGAATCTCGTATTCAGGCCCCATGAAAGACCTGTAACCAGCGTACAATGCCGAGGCATTTGCCGTTTCCTGTAAGCTTCACCCCACGTCTACGGGAATAGCGACGTCAATACTGAGGAAATTGGACCGGAAGGATGCTCACTTTGATCCACAGCTACGGAGGTAATTATCAGAATGGGAATTACAAATTCAAGTACGAAGGTGCTGACCTTTTCGCCCACACTCAAAAACTGTTGGAGAACAACAACGAATGCGAGGAAGCACCAAATCGAGTAAGACGATGCCTGGAGGTAGCTTTTATAGATACTCCACTTGACACCCCTACTTCGCGATGTTCGTCCTTGATCAGCTTGCGAGGTTTTTTCATCGGCGTCTTTAGGATCCGCCTCTGCCTCGACATCGCCGCCAGCGACTTCCTTGGCGACGGCAAGTTCTCCTTCTTGACCTCGACAGCAGCGTCTTGGGCGATATCATCAAGTACGCCTTGGGCACGCAGCTCCTTGGTAGTCCCCTTGGTGTCTATACGACCGTCCAGCATTCGCACCAAATAATGCGCCCCGGGAAGAACGAGTTCGACGTGGTGCGTCACTAGTACGACTGTTCGGTTTGCCAACAAAGGTCCGCGCAGACATTTTTCGTACAGAGTTCGTGACGTGTGGCTGTCCTATATGCGACCCCAGCTTAAATGCGCGCCTCAAATATCAACGGTTGGCTTACCACTGCGCTCAACGGATCATCCAAAAGAACGTACTTGGTTTTGGCATACACGGCGCGAGCAAGGGCGACCCTGAAATTAAGTGTAAACACCGCGTAAAAATCAAAGGGTTGAGCCATACCGAGCCTTTTGACCTTCGTACATAGTGATAAGCCAACGCAGTCAGAATAAAGACGTTGAGCCATACCTCCTGACAACGAGACACCCTTCTCCCCGATTTCGGTCGCATCACCATCCTCCAGCGTGTCCAAGTCCGGTCGCAGAGCGCAACATTCGATCACCTCGTTATATCTAGCTTCATCGAATGGATAGCCAAATAGGATGTTGTCCTTGATTGACTGCAAACGGGTTACTCGCAAGCCACACGGACAAAAGTTGGGTAGCATACCTGGTGGCGGAGCCAGGGCGTCTGAGCGGCATAGGAGATCGCATGCATGTTTCCATGAGCGTCAATTTTGCTCGGGTTCTTCGCCATTATGATGCGTCCACTCAGGGATGTCATTTCGCCGAGGACAGCCATCTGGGGCTTGGTTAAACATCCTGAAACCAATTTGAGAAGGCGAGACTTACCAGCAACGCTGTCTTGCCACTATAAAGCACTCAGCACTCAAACAAGTTATCAACAAAACATGCCTCGTACCTCGCCGTGGCCCGGTCACAACCGTAAGCTCTCCCTCGGGGAATATAATCGACAGATCCTTCAGCTCAAATTTATGGTCCGCCACGGTCGCGGTTTCGCTCTCGGTCGTGAGGATCGAGTCGGTTTCCGAGGCAGCTCTCTTGCCGTCTTGTCTTTATCCTCCTCTGGGACCTGCTCGACCTCGTTCCACTTGAACGACGCGCTTTCGAAGCCGAGGCGGTCGTCTTCCGACGCTGAAGCAGGTCCGGAGCGGTCCTTTTTCAGAGACGAAACTTGCTCGGAGACCTCTGCCTCGTCGAGATAGACGGCTATCCGGTTGAGGGAAACACGCGTCTGAAGCAGCTGGACGATAGATGTGGGGATGACTAGGGCAAATTCAGCAGGGGCTGGCAAGACGTGGAGGGAGGGAGATTACTGTTGAGCGGTTGCCTGACGGACTAAGGATAAGAGATGGGTAAATAGCAGAGAGAGGCGACACACCGAATCATGCTGAACAGCGCGATCGACTACACAGATGGTAAGTCAGCAAAAAGAACCTGGCCGGAGTACCACATACCGTGAAGGCCGTACTGATAGTGAGCTTGTTGCCCAGCATCACATATGTGAAGAATGAGATGACCGAGATGAAGATGGGCGCCGTGACCCATAGGCTGCGACGAGAAGATTAGCCAGCCAGACCGAAGAACAGAGGGACGATACACACGTGTAGAATGCGACATAGTTGATACGAGCTAGCGAAAGGAAATGAGACTCGTGCGTAAACCCCAAAAAATCATCTTACCTTTGATCATCCACTTGAGCTCCGTATCCCTCGATTGAGGGCCCGGTCAATCCACCTCTGCTCCCAGGCGAAGAACTTGATGAACTTGACGGCACTGATCAACTCATTCAAGACCGCCATCCGCGCATCTTTCGCTTTCAACACTCCCTTCTGAATACGAACGCTGCGTCTCGAAATGAAGTTGTTTAAGGGCCATCCGAGGAGAAGAACGACGAATCCAGCAAAAGCAGAGAACCCGAGCAGTTGATACAAGAAAATGGAACCAATGATGATCTCCATCGGGGCGCCATACAAGAAGTACAACCCTTGTCAGAACCAATGAGGATTGCACGATCGCGAATGGACCGGACCGTTGGACTTACCGGACGTTTGCATAGCGATCCTATTTGCGTCGCCCGCCATCAAGTTGACGATTTTGCCAGTGTCCGCGGCTCCCGCCTTGGGATCGTCGGCCTTCTCAGCCTTCTTTGTCCTCCTTGGCCTTGGCCTTCATCTCTGCTTTGGAGAGCACGGGCAGTGGGCCGGCAGCCGCAGCGGCCTTTTCTCTGCGGCCTCTTTGGCTTTCTCTTCATCCACAACACCGCTGAAATCACGCCTTTTCAAGGCCTTGTCGTAAATGGCTGCCATGAGCTCGGAACGAATCCGGGTACCGGCGCGGCGCCCAAGCCACAGGTGGTAGACATCACATTGCGCCTGGAAAGGAAAGCAGTTAATATTGGGGGCAGTGATCCATCTCGATGCGAACCTTGAAAACCGAGGACAGGAACATCAGAATGGCATAGATGTAGGCCACCCCCTTGTCTTTCTCGGACTCTGTGGTCGTATCGATCGCGTCCAAGATGCGCCTGTCGTAAGAATAAGGAAGTGCCCGTTTAAACCTCAAGATGAAGAACACACTTGAGGAAAAACGGCCCGGCATAATTGAAGGCAACACTGCAGAGCGTCAAGGCGAAATCTCCGCTACGGTAGAAGGTGAGTGATTGAAGCGAGGCAAGAACGGGGAGGCATTACATCATGTCATATGAATTCGCAGCCCAAAGCTTCGCTAGCAAGGTTTTTGCCTGATAACAGTATAAACTACATTTTCGAGTGCGGAGGCGTATGTAACTTACGGCAGGGTGCCGAATTTGAGGAAGAGGGGGCGAGACTGGATGTTGGGGCTCAAGTTCCAGACGTCCTTTTCGTTCAAAGTCGTGCTCCGTCCCTGGAAGGAAATCAATATTGAGGGTGTACATGAGGCGAGATAGGACGCACCCGCTTGACCAGAGGGTAGACCCAGGTGAACGTCACCCAGCCCCAAAGGATGGTGTAATCCTCGGGCGAAACACTCGATCCCTAGAAAGAATAAGCCCAGTTTATCCTGAGAGATAGACTGCGACTCACAATGTTCTCCTTCTTAACCAAACGCGAGGGCAACGCGAGCGGCATGCCCATAATGACCGCTACTAGTCCAACCAATATCGCCAGATTCACGGATAAGCCCACGAGAACCAATGTACCCGGCAAAGGTGCACCCGAGGAGTTGTGCGCGAAGAGGTATCCGCCCAGCCGAAGGATGCCACCGCCGATATGTACCATATAGAGCGTGAGCAGGTCGTAGGGAGGAGTAGCCGTGGGCCGCAGACCGGCCGCGCGGCGGTGTAAAGCCACGTCAAGGCGACGAGGAAGAGCTGGATCGCATCCCACCGAGGATGTCCGGTGATGAGGAGGAAGGAGCCGTACGCCAGCCACGCCAAGGACTCGAGCAATCCGGCGAACACGAAGACGACCGTCCGCCAGAGGGGCACAGTGTTTTCGACCTCCAACTCCGCCTCCGAAACGTTATTTTCATCTGCCAACGCGAGTCCCTCTGCGTCGTGCAAGGACAAGAACTGGGCGAATGGTTTCTTGGCCGCGTCAACGACTTTTCGGAGTGCGTTTGGGAGAGGCGGCTGCACGAAGGATAGACCTATGGCCAGAACCAATACGCTAGGCGCAAATGCAGCCCAAGAGCCACGGACGCATGGGTTTGTGAGGTCGAAGGCGTCGGAATCACCGCACAACTTCATCGTCGTGTATGGGTGAAAATGAGAAGGACTCGGTCAATTTTGGTCGACGCAAGAGTAGGTTGAGAAGGAGTCACAGTCCAGTGAAGCATCAACAGCACATAGAGATTGTTCATGATATAATTATATATATAGCGTCGCTTGATAAGTTCTTGCCGTGATTTTCTACTTACTTACCCCAAAAGGGCCTATCTCTCAAGCCGCCGCGTGTGCATGCTTATGGCGCCATCCTCGCCGACCAGGAGCAAGCGGATTCACATATGCAATGAATACATAAAGACTCCTCTGTTAACGGATGTATTCGGGGCAAGTGACTGGCCGCCGCCGCAAGTCGGCGCGGAGCGTAGTTCGCAAGCGCGAGCGACGGACAGCCCAAATTTTTACATTACATATAGCCTACGTGTCCCACACGACCGAGTGAAGAGCTAATAAAGATTATTATCTAGCTCCTCGCACATCAGCCGCTACCCGCGGCCGGACGCACATCCAGCGTCGCCATCCCATCCCCTGCCGTTAAATAACTCCATCTGCACCCGCCCGCCATTCTCAACATCCTCAATTCTTTGTCGAGTTGGTGAATTGACGAAATGGTGGACAGGCGACACGATTCAACTTTTAAGATTTCGGCGACATTTCTTGGACGGAACCCGCGCAAGAAGTATACTGCAGGAAGAGGAAAAAGAAGTGGGCGTAGCAAACCAACCAGAAACATCGCAGGTAAGGTTGCTGGAAAATGCGATGGCCCGAAAGGATTCGGCGAGACCAGAGAAGGTCAACCAACCATTGCTACTGAAGACACAGTTAATATATACAGATTTACCGCTCCCAACTTTCATTGAGGATCGTTTACATCATATTCAGGCCTTCACCTTTCATAAACTCTTCCAGGCTTTTAAACAGCTGGACTTCGGCTTGGAAAAACGCCTGAAACGTACGGCCCGTAGTGTGCGCTGAATGTCACCTTGTAAGCCAGCGAATGATCGAGGAGCGACCTGGATGGATGATTGGCTCGCGTTCGAACACGTCCAACCCGACGCGGGAAACTAAATAAACGTCAATTGGAAGTATAAGATGATCGAGACGCTCGCCTTTGCCGGACTTGAGTGCCTGAACCAACGCCTCTTCGTCTATGATGGGACCACGCGCAGTGTTAACGATGAAAACCCGGTTCATCTTGGAGAACTCAGCAGGCCCGAGCAGATGGCGGGTTTCGGAGGTGAGTGGACAACTGAGACTAATGACATCTGAGGTCGCAAGTAACTCGTCCATGGAAACATATGTCGCTCCATTTTCTTCTGTACCTCGCGTTAAACCATGTCAATAGACTGAAATGATGATCTTACCAGACTCAGACACACGACGGCGGTTATAATAAATTATTTTCATGCCGCACGCTTGCGCTCTCCCGCAAGTGCCTTGCCGATAGATCCAAAACCAATGATTCGAGCGTCATTCCCTCGATATCCTGGCCAAGAGGTAAAAAGTCCCCAGGTACAGCTACGTTTCCGCGCCACTTGCCAGCCCTGGCATTCAGGTCGCCTTGGCTTGCTGCTCGAGTAGCGGCGAGGATAAGCATAAGAGCACCATTTGCTGTGGAGACAGAGAATGCCGTTGGAGTGTTACAATAGTATGCGCCTTGGGTTTTCAACCACGCATTGTCGACAACGTCGTAGCCTGCGCCAGCGCCACTTGAGGCACGGGTAAGCAAAATGATACGGTCCAAGCGAAGTTAATTGACCAGAATAAGCGACACCAGATTTCGTCAATGGGCTCAGCATGTTCTCGTCGAATGGGGCGGAAGCCCAGGGTTCGAAGAAGAACCAGATAAAGGCGGCATATGGTGGTTTTCCCGCAGCAGCTCGGGCGGCGACGGCATCGGCAACTGCCTTTGTGACGCTTGCGTGGCCGATGAGCTCAGCTACGGGAAGTATGTCGACCTCGTAGCGTTTACAGATGGCTTCATATTCCTGCAGAGAGATTGAATCATCGTATCGATTGATTACAGTTAGCCTTCTTTGGGGACTGACCGAAACGGCGTAGGTGGCGGGTCCTAAAGTCAACACAGCGCGGCGCTCTGTCATGCTAATCGTTTGAATAGTTCAAGCTTGTGATGCGTTAGGAGTTGGGAGGAAAGAAAAGGAAACGATCTTATCGCGCCTATCAGTAAAGTCACGTTGTCGCGTTTTCTCACGAGGGGTCGAAGGTTCACCTGTACATGTGAGGCATTCCTTCAAAGTTCAGGTACACCGCTTTATTGTCAGATTTTTCTGCTGGCTGCCTTGGAGTCGCGCTGTCATCCTGTCCGGAATACCGTATACCGACCAAGAAGCCTCGAGCCTCGATGTCCGCTACCGTCAATTGTGAGTGAGGGCTCGAAGCATGTATCGACAGTGGAACCGCGTTACAATCAGAAAGATGTGTAGTTCTACGCCCCTCTAATCCGACGCAGTTGCTATTCCGGAACACCCCATCAAGTCGAGCGCACGAGGCTCTGCGGGATGTGGGCCTCAGGGATAGAAAATATATGGGCAGCCGCAGCCACTCGCCGCAGCGTGGACCGCGTGCGGCCTGTGGAGGGGCGTCGGGGTCCGGCGGAAGGGGTGGACGGGGCGGCAGGCGCCATGGGTTCCTCGTCTATATGGGGGTCGGTGTCAGCACCAGTAAACTCAAATTCGCGTTTTAAACGCACCGTCTAATGTTTCAGTCCGAAAGGGCAGTGGTGATATGAAGACGTAGTTATCACCGCTCGCTGACCACTCGACGCGGCAATCGCGCTGTCTTGTATCATTCATCTCGCTTGTAGCAGTCTCGTCCTATGTTAGAAAGAGATTATGTATAGCCGCGCTGAAATTGTACATCGCAGTTGACGGCGGAGTAATCGCTCTTCCTGTCGTTATGCTCCAGAACCTTCTGCCCCGCAATCACACCACATTTCAGGGACATGTCTCCAATCGTCTGCAATGCCACGTATTGCGGGCCATCGTGCCGCCTGGGTCAATTTTACAGTTCGGGCCTCTGTATGGTTTTCCGCAATTGCCACGGAATGGAGTACTACCGTTTTCGTGAGTGTCGCAATTGTGGAGATGGTTGCAAAAGTAGCACGCTTACCCATGCATTGCCATCCGCTCCTGAAATTCCTCTCTCAACTTGGGAAAGGCGGAAATAACCGCCTGGATCCTGGGTTCGTATTTTGACGCAGCCATTGAGGGAAGGATGGGTGGCGTGCCATCTCGGTCTACTTTCGGCGAACGGCCGTCAAACAGAATTTCCAGCCCAGAATAGATGGTTTCAGCGAAGAAAGCACAAGATATGCTGTCACCGTGGTTTAGTGGGTTTTGCTTCCGCACCAATACCGCCAAAACCTCGAGATCATAGAGGGTAGGTGAGGAGTCTGGGAACTGCATTGTGCGGCATAGCACATGGGGTTCTTTGATGAATTCCAAGTCCTCACGCTCCGTGGGCGTGGCGATCGCTGTTACTTCGTCTGACAGGCAGCCAGTGAAGGACTCTGCGACGCGGGAGGGAACCGACGTAGCCTCCATGTCGCAACCATCGCCCACCGCTCCAAGACGAGCACAAAAGGCCCGTACAGCAAGTGGCGCAGCCGGCAAAGGAGCAATGCATGCCCGAGGGTGCGGTGTAGCGATAATACGATACACTGTCGAGGACAGGAGGCGCGGCGTCGAGCTTAAGGAGTTCAACGGTTGATATGTATATGTCGAGATCCACCGGGTAGCCATAAGCTAGCAGCCACGTTTGGCGCGGATAGAGCTGCGCCTTAGCTCGTCGAAGATCCGTGGATCAGCCATATTGCGATAGAAGAACCTCCGGATGCGCTGCCTGAGGCGGGCAAGGACGTGCGTCCAGTGGGTTCGGGGTGGGGTACTGCATGCACATGGGAGTCAAGAGGAGCAGCAGTGAGAGGGGCACAGAAGATAGGAGCGGTAGCCATATCATATATGCGATCATGATGCTGAGTGTCTCGGCCCTCAGCTTGAACGAGGTAGAATGAGCGGACATCCCGCGATGAATACTTTTGGAGCAAGACAAGAATCGTCGGGCACCTTCCCTTTCCCGCATACAGACTCGTCAGTCAGCGTATCGATTGATTTAATGATTACAGTTAGCCTTCTTTGGGGACTGACCGAAACGGCGTAGGTGGCGGGTCCTAAAGTCAACACAGCGCGGCGCTCTATCATGCTAATCGTTTGAATAGTTCAAGCTTGTGATGCGTTGGGAGTTGAGAGGAAAGAAAAGGAAATGATCTTATCGCGCCTATCAGTAAAGTCACGTTGCCGCGTTTTCTCACGAGGAGTCGAAGGTTCGGCACAGTGGCGCGTCGCGTCGGCTCCATTCGGCCGCAGCAAGGTTCATCTCAAACCCCCATGATAATTCTCGAGGAAGACGCTGGCTCCTCCAAAGCGA
>JARKIC010002354.1:0-65489 GCA_029378375.1 Mycena olivaceomarginata | reverse complement strand
TGCATTTTGAGCAGCGTGACTGAATGCAAATTGAATTGTTAGTGTATACTCTCAGTAGAATTAGTCTCTCTCGAGACAGACGCTACAAACATTTGAAGCTCGTACCTTGCTTGTTTGTACAGTAGAATTGGATAGCCCTGGCCGTTGCGGTCATTTGCATCCACTTGGCTTGTGCTCCGGGCCATTATTGAGCGAGTTAGAGGGCAATCAGTGGGACACATTTTGAAGCATGAAAGGCTTGCATTTTGAGCAGTGTGACCGAATGCAAATTGAATTGTTAGCATATGCTCTGGCATTTTGAAGCACAGCCGCACCTGGGGGCCATGCTGGACCCATTTGCGACGTAGGCTGTCGGCTGGCCACCAGTTTCTCCAATGTCTGGTCCACATGGAGAGTTCACCTGGAGACCACGTGTGATCCAATTGGCGGTGTATGTTTGCCCTCCCCTCGTGAAGCCGCCGCTCGCTTGCTGCCGATGCATGACACAGCAAGGTGATCCAGGGCCTCGACTAGACTCGTGACCAGTCGTTTGATGTTTGTCAGCTTTGATCTAGGCAAGCGAGATCAAGCTTCATCAAATGACTGGAGCAATTGGTTCCGCATCTGGCTCCAAATGTGATTTGGGACTTCAAATTTTTGAGCTGCCTGTCTGCAAAAAAAGGTGCTCCAAAGGTGTGTTCCCCTTTTCTTTTTGTGTGTGACATTGAGGGCTTGGATGAGTAGTGCCCGCCCGCTGGGATTGTGCATTAGCGGTGCCAAGAGGTGGATCTTACATCATCCCAAAAAACCGCTAGCTGGACCTAATCGTGCGACCTTCGCTCTTGACTACAATGTCGACTTAGGGAAACCAAGTCACTTGAAGCCACTTAAGTTGACTCGAGTCGATCAAGTCGATGACATTTTCCCCCCGTAATATTGAACAATGTGTGTAGCATAGGGTAGCGGTCACTCTTGTCCTTTAAACCATGTCCTTCACCTCGTCAGCACTCCGCACCCCAGCACTCCTTTTTCCACCGCAAGCCTCGGCATTATAACCGTTGCCCAGGCTTCTAGCCTCATTCGAATTAAATGAAAAAAATCCGAGTATAACGCTATTCCCGTGCACCCCGCCAAAAGATTCATCAGCCAGATGCAGCGATGCGACAAAAGATCGCTCAATATTTTCAGTTTTGCTTGGTACCACACCCCAGGCTCTCCAGTTGTGTCTACCACAAATCATGCCTCGGTGGGGAAAGTTCGAATTTTGGATGGCGACTCAATTTGTTGTTCTTGGATGGCCAACCACGAGGGGACAGACGCGACAAATGTTTTATTCGGGTAAAATTCAAAACTTTGACTGACCCGCGCTGACCGGCAGTCATTTGTCCTTGACGTGTGGTTAGAAGTTTTTTGACTGACATTGAACTTTGGAACCTCCACGGCTCCCGCTATGATTACTTCTACGACCGATATTGCTCCCATGGCCATTTGACCTTGCTGGAGGCACCAATGACTCGGGTCGCTGAAACCTTCCATCCCTGCTTGAATCGCTGTGAGAGTCATCAGGCGATACCTGGGGTTGTTGCTCACGTAGATACCAAAATCTTCCCCAGTTTTCGATCCGCATAAAGACGGCTATTGACCTCAGCTCATTATCCTCTGTGTGGCCAATCTGGTTAAAAGTCCACAGGGCAGCTAAACCTTCTCTTCGGTCAGTGACCATCTCAAGGGCACCAAAGCTTAATGCAGGCAGTTGCCGATCACTCATACCCTCGCGGACGACATCAACCATTGAAGCACACGACTGAAAAGTGTCATTCAGACGCTTCAGTGAAGGCCGAACATCGAAGTTGACAGGCCACCACTACAATTCGGGGACCATCCCAGCGGCACCCTGCACTATGAACGGATCGGTGGATGTTTCCAATGCCCATATGACAGCAGAAACCTCCCTTGATGGTGGTGGCGACGAAAAAAGGGGAGTGGGTTGTGGGGGAGCAGGGTTGCCAGCCTTTGCACCGTGGAAGAGGGGCAAGCGGCTTTACTGCCTTCATAAGACCAGCAAATGCTGATGAAGTCTGCGACCAGAAAGATCCGAGAAGGCCAATGGCAGTCTCCATTATGATGTTGGGAGAACTCGGCAGCCAGGGCAATGTTTCACCCAAATTCTCTGCAATCCATGCCCGAGCCACCCTCGAAGTGTGCTTTGAATCGTTATCTTGTTGGAAAATAACCTGGCTTGGATCAAGACCAAGGTCAGAAAATGTCTCAAGGAGGCCCTTCTCCAACACCTCACAGTAAAGATCACCATCCATTGTTCCTCGATGCGAACAAGCCGCCCAAACCCAATTCGAGTGATGCATCCCCAGACCATCACACTGCACCACCATGCTTGACCCGTGGATCGACATACTGAGGTTTGAAGGCTTCATTGGGTCCCCTCGGCAGTATTGTGCTCCATCAGACCCATGGAGCAATTTTGCCTCGTCAGAGAATATCACAGTGCCCCACTTTTCCACCTCCCACTCGATATGTAAATTGGCGAATTTGCGGCGAGCTGCAGCATGCTTGTGGTGATCCGAACCATCTTACGACGACGTCGAGCATGGAGCCCCATTTCTGCAAGCGTTCGACGGACTGTAGATGCACCAATGTCTGGGAATTCCTGCCTCTGAAGGTCTGCACCATCGCGTGCAGCCCCAGATCGGAGCTTCCTGATGGCTAGCCGGCGCTGGTAGTCATCCATAGCCCTGGGACGGCTCTGGTAGTCAGTTTCTGGTACCAATCATGGGTCTCGTGAATTTGTGATGTTCCGGACAGCCGTTGACTTGGCACAGTCAAGTTTGGCACCAATTTCCTCAAAAGGCAATTGGCGGTGTCATGAATACACAGATCGCTCGGCGCTTCGTGGAGTAAGAGGAGTGTAGGAGGAAGGCATATGGTGCAGTTTAAGGCTGGTCGGAGTGGTGGTTCGCTTTCACAATCAATTGAACATGTGATGTCATGATGTGTGGAGCTCATCTCGGCTTGTTTGCTCAATTTCTCGGCAAACTCGGCCATATCTCCCAAACTCTTTTGCGTATTAAACAACTAGTACTAGCTGTCGGAGAAAGTGATGGCCGGTGGCCGTTTTCACTATTCTGACTACCTACGCACTCCAAACAACTTATGGAGCGAAAAATGGGTGAATAGAAGATATCTGGGTATGTTAGAAAAATGGCAGTAACGTGTGCATTGGACTATAAACCCCTTCAAACGACACTATCTACTGCCACGATGACCTTAATGGATGTATTCTTGCCCTTTTCTCAAGTCCTATGTTGTGTGATCTTCCCCATTCAGCTTTACGTCCGGTCTCTGAGTGAGATCATCCTTAACGTCGACTGGTTCACGAGTCTAAAGGAGCGCGCCGCGCCCGCTGAGAGTCGGCAAGGGAGGGCGGGCTCGGCACCACGGCCATCGGCTGCCATTACAGATGGACGCCGGCGTCGCTAAGCGCCCTTCCCGCGGCCTCCCATCAGGCATCAAAGTCCCGCCCCCGCCGCCTAACTCGCGCGTTCCGCGCCCAAAAATCATCGTAAATTCGCATAAAAAATAGGACACATGTATTGACATAGGGTTATGTGTGTCGTGGCCCCCAACCGTCCGCGCTGAGGGGCCGTACGCCCCGTTCTTCTATACTTATACTATAACTACATATGTTTCACCTGCGGACCTCACTATGTTTCTTTTGAGCTTCAATTGTACAGCTTGATCAGCTCCGTGAACTCTTCCACCAGCCAGTGAGGACTCGGAATCACTTTCTTGTTGCGTTTGACAGAAGGTCGGTTGGGCCCGTCAAAACAAAGACAGCCAGTACTACCTCCCACTCGCGTCACTCAAGATACAACTTGTAGAAGAGCGCACGGAGCTCAGGGCTTCTCCCAACTGCTTGTGAAAGACTGCTTGGCACTGGGTCAGCCATAGGCTATAGGTAGGTCAGTACAGCGCAACACCATTCAGCTCGGATAAACCCACCTCGCATCCACCCCAAGAATTATAGCCCCGATACTGCGCCTATGTCCCTCCTGAACATTGAGATCCTTGAGGGACATTACTTGGGAGCAATGCGTGGCGATCTGTGGTCGTCAGGTCGAAGATATCCCCCCTGTCTCATGGAGCAGAAGTCTGTGATCGAGCTATATTAGGCATCTAGACGTTGCTCGGCGGTCGCTAAAAGTACCCGCCGTTGCCGCCCTCGCGCTTGCTGCCGATGTCGACACTCGTGCAGAGCAGAGCGAGGGGGTACTGCTTGGGAATGAGTGCGGTGGAAAGCTTAAACGGGCGTCGTAGCTGGGGCGGTGCTGTCAGGCGCGAGGGTGAGTGAAGCACAGTCGGCAGAAGCGAATGCGGAGGACACGGGGCCGGTGGACACGGGAGACGCGCAGCGGCCGACGCCTGGGCTGGCGGCGGAAGCGTCTTGGAGACCGAGTCGGACGCCCCACCACAGCGTGAGTCATCGAGATGGGGCGCGGTGAGCCGTGCAGCTTTTATAAAGCCTGCACCTGCACACAATCAGCACGACGCTCTCGTACATCTCTCCTCACTGCAATCCTCGAATGTCGGCAAGATCCATCAAATCAATGGTGAATCTCAAGCCCATCAAGACCTTGGGTTGCAGCCTCCCAAGTACTAGTGCCCACAGTGTGACGCGGGCATGGGGAAATTGCCGCTTTGCCGCCAAACTGCCGCCACATCAAAGTCAATTGCCGCCAAACTGTCGCCCACCTAAGTTCGACTGCCGCCAATTCTGGCGGCACTTTTGTCACATTGCCGCCTTGTCACAAATTTTGCCGCCATGCATAGTACTCAGTAAGCATGTATTAACGGTTAACAAGAATGTAAACAATAAACTACTTGTTGCCCTTACCACGAGCACTGCGCCCCTCTGGCGTCGGTTTGGGCTCCCATTTCCGACCTCTCTTTGCTGCTCGTCTCCGCTCCGTCGCATCGGTCCTAGGAAGGGCCCCCGTATGTTTTTGAGGTGCGTGTGCCTGGTAGCATGGCTTACTGCCAGCCTTCTGCATACCTGCTTAACATTCAGGTAGTTGCCTGCCTTCATCATGTCCAACTTGAATGGCATTCGTCCCAATCACTACTCCGAGCCCCCCAATGTTAAAACATGTGCCAGGAAAGATATAGAGCACACTGCTAGACCGGAGACCGTCTGTCGTATCGAAATCTACGTGTCGATAGACAGACACAACACATACTTCACTCGTAAACTCGTGCATTGTAATCTGTCAGTTCCCCTATCAGCGCTATTGGAGATCAACCTTATTATATAATCTTGAGTTTCTCGGTTCTCGCGGTTCACGCATTTACAGTGCATAGTTGGTATTTTTTTCCGTCAAATCAACACCCAAGGAATCCTAAAGAACAACTTTCCCGGCCAAACTTTCCGCGGAGAAGTCAAAATCAAGGCGCCAAATTTGGATGGGCCGGTATTTCTTTCCACGGGAAAGTATGGATCTTGACACACAATCACGCCACCAATGTTAACTCCCCGAATTCATGTCGGCGCCGGTGTACGCGCCGTTGCAGACGAAGATGAAGTTCTCGATGGCAGGGGAGATGGTGTCTTCAAACTTGGACGCGACGAGCAGCACGCCATGCCGGCGAGCTGGAGCTTTGCGGGAATTACACTGAATTGCATCGCTGAGTGTTCGATTGCACTGAGTTTCACCGATTTTCACTGAATTGCAGGGCAGTCCTAAATATGCAGAGTTTTGTCTTCAGCGTCACTGAATTTACGAGACGATGCCATGGGCGACTTACTGCGCGTGCCTCCGGGATGCTGGGGTTTGGGGTCGGCTGTACGAGGATGGGAGAAAGGGAGCGGGAGTCAGTCAACAGAACGAGATTAGATATTATGTGGGACGCACCAGTGCAAGCGCAGCTACGACGAGAGAGTGCAGGATGGCAGCAAATTTCAGTTTCATTGCGGTGGAATAGTTGTGGTATGGGTGCGCAGAGGCTTCGAGGTTTTATTCGTGGGTGTTTGCAGCCGTCCAAGTTCCCATGGAATGGTCGCCATGGAGCGAGGGTGTGATGTGTACCATCAATTCAGCTTATCTGCATCATAGCTCAAGCGGAATGTAGTGCAGCTACTGTTTGCTTCCGATGCATAAACCCTGCATACGACACTTCTGGTCCCAACTGGTGTGGGGGGTGGAATTCCCATCTTGGGTTTAGACTCCGCTGTTAAACTCCCGTGAATCGGCTGATCTTTTTACGGGTAGAAACGGCCGTATCTCACTGCCCATGGTAAGACTCGGATTTTTGTTCCACAAGGAGGTGAGACCATACGAAAAAGTGCTTATACTAAGCCATGCCCTAGCAAGCAGGTCGGTCACAAGTCTAGTCGACCCACCGACGCCGGACGGGGAAAGGTCGAGGCAGTAGGATCGGGTGGGTATAGTGAAGAATCAGCGCGTTGCTGAGGGATCCTGTGCCGCCTGACCTGAAAACCAACCGAAAATGCACTGTCAAATCATATGCATCAGTTTTCCTTTAGGTGTCCGAGATCTAGGGGGGGGATAGTAATTGCGCTCTGGAAAGCGCAACGCGCGGCTTAGAAAATGGCCCTGGGATTTTATTGGCTTTGAAATAGTTGGCAAGATGTCAGGTCACGCAGTTTAAAATGTCGACCATTGAAAAGGCAATAGGGTCATGCAGTTCAAAATGTAAACCAGTAATTACGCTCTGGAAAGCGCAATAGTGCCTCCGATGGTGATTTGAATAGCTGTAAATGTTCACAGTGAGCGGGGCTATCTATTCTGAGACACGTGGCTTAGAAAATGGCTCTGGGGCTTCATTGGGAATCAAAATGGTCTGCAGGATGTCAAGTCACATGTTTCAAAATGTGGACCATTCAAAAGGCAACCAGTGAGAGAACATCGGGTGAAACTCCGCCCATGCTACTCCGACTGAAGGGCAAATTCCACAAGTCTTTTGAGGGGCTGAAATTAAGGGTTGGCATCCAATACGCCCAGTCACCAAGTTACAAGAAATTTAACTGAGAAAAATTGGGCGCCAGGTCGAACAATGTGTCGGTGACAGAAGATCGGTTGAAACTCCCCCACGTTACTTCGCCTGAAGGACAAATTCCACAATTCTTTTGAGGTGCTGGAATCAAGTTTTGGCATCAAATAAGTCTCCTCACCAAGTTACATAAAATTTAACCCAGAAGAAATTGGGTGCCAGGTCGAACTTGAGAGAAATCGGTTGAAACTCCGCCCACATTGTTTCAACTGAAGGACAAATCCCACATCCGCTGCTATATCGAGAATGTGCGATCTCCATTCCAATTAGGACAAACATGCGGTACACAGAGGTCCACAAATACCAAATGGTTAAAGAATGCACAAAGACTCGAAAAGATCAGGGACCTTCGCGATGACTTTTCCTCCCCACAACACTTTTTTTGGTGTGTTTCTCAGAGTCCAGACGTCCAAAAACTCCGAACCCTTCCCGCGCAACGCCTTTCCTCATGTCGTCAGCTCTTCCGTCGTTTCACTTGCTCCTATAGTTATAGGCGTTGCAAATGGGGCTGGGGAAGCGCAAAGATGGGGCAAAGTGGAATAGAAACTGTTTCGGTATTTAGTTAAAAAAGCCATATTCTGGATTCAGAATACATTTTCTCAAGTCAGAACATCACCATAGCCTCTGTGGGTCTGCAAAACGACGAAAAGGTGCAAAAAATGTTGAAAATTCAAACGTAACAGAATTGTCTAAATATTTAATATGTTGTAGAGTATATTGAATCAAGACGGTTTACATGATGCCCCATGTCACTTCATATCCTGGAAGTAGTGTTGTTCGGGTCGGGTCGGGCTCGAAAGCCCGGGCTTGGGTCGGGTTGAGGAAGGCTTGGGCTTCAGAATATCCTGAGCCCGACCCAAGCCCTAGGTAGGGCCCGGGTCGGATCGGGCTTGGGCTTGAGCCCGGGCCTGACTCTATGTATTTTTCAGCTGTATTTAAATGAGTGCTCGACTCGTAGACGTCCTATTTATGCTCTGTCTTATATTTAGAACTCCGGGGGCATCTTTGAACCGTCAAAATGACCACATTCTGAGTAGTTCGGTCGCATCGATACATCAAGTACCTCGCCCACCTAGTAAAATGCAACCAAGGTGAGTGGAATTCATGAAGGAGTGAAAATGAGGGTTTACCGACGGATCAACTTGGTCCACTTAACATGTTATGTCTCACAGCCACTGATGGCGCATGAAGCTGCACGTCGTTTGAGCACATACCGATTGTATGAAAATCTGAAAATATTTGGGAGAGCACAAGACATGACTGAAGTCCCATCTGTCCCAAAAGATTGTCCAATTACCTCGACGGTAATGACTATCGCAAGCCGTCCCCTTGCCGAGTGTTATGTGTGACGTTACGGTCACACTTCACACTTAACATCACCGTGCCTCCGCGCTACTGCTAATGGCCACACATCCGGTCTCTGGCCCTGAAAAAAAGTCAGGCAACCTCTACCGTATGGTACTCTCCTACAGCTCGCAAAAAACGTGTTTTTAACACATCATATCAGCATTTATTCACCTGTTTAAAATGTTGCAAATGGAGCTCAGTGGACAACACGGACATCCCCAGATCTCGAACTATGCTTCAGGACAAACCAATATTCCGGGTCTCACCTGATTGACTCATATTTCCGTCCTACTTCTCATTAGATTCACAGAAGAAGTAGCCAATGGAAAAAACCATTGAAATGGCAATGACTCCTCTTCATTTGTGGACTGTATACTCTGTCAAAGCCCAATGAAGTAGGCCCTGATACTATGCACAGACGGATCTTTCCCAAAATATCTGACCTATAAGTAATATGGTAACCAACTGATTCCTTGACATGTGCAACAAGACTTACACGGATTAACTATCTTTATCTTTGGTGGTGCTGTTGCGGACGGCGCTGGTGTGGCAGACGACGGTGCGGATTCCGCAGATGAGGCAGACGTTCCTGGTGGAGATGCTGTGGATGGGGTGGGGGCTGGTGGTACAGGTACTGCAGACGACAGTGCGGATGACAGTGCGGACAGTGCTGGTGCGGACAGTGCGGACGGTGCAGGTGCAGATGATGCAGGTGCGGATGGTGCAGATGCGATAGACGGTGCAGACGAGGTAGAGGCGTAGGACATTGCTGGGGCTGCAGATGCAGATGAGGAAGACGATGCTGCTGCAAGAAAAGCGGGAGTGGGAGTGGGAGATTGAGAAAGGGGAGCTATGGGACTATTGTCGACAGTTTCAGGGACGAAATCCGGAGGTACAGAGGTAGATTCGTTTTCGGAGAGTTCAGTCGCAGCGACTATGGGAGAATCAGAGACGGCATCAGGAGTCCTGCACGTCTCGATGAACTCTTTGGCTTTGATTTCAACTTTGTGGTAGAATTATGCGAGGAGGAAGAGGAAGTATCCAGCTTCGATTTTTCGAAGGCACAGAGGAGAAGGATGTATCGGACTTGCGCTTTTGGGCGGCAGAGGGAACAGCTGCAGCTTGTGAGAATTCCAATTGTGATTTCCGATATCGTTTCCATGCTGGATATGCAGCTTTTGCAAGAGTGTCGATCTTCCACGTTCCAGTGGAGAGACCGAGGTCAGGGCAAAAGCCAGCATTTCCGACCGTACCCAGTTAAGGGCAACGGAAGAAGCTCCAGACCAGTTAGTGGGGCAAGGCTTTTGTCAAGCAGCGAATTGAAAGCAGCACGCATGTGGCCGCGGACATCTGCAACTTCTGCATCTGAGAAAGCACTTCCATCGCAGTGCTGGAGGAAGAAGATGCTTGAATTCAAATCATCTGAGATTGTCGCCAGATCAAATCTGCCTTCTTAATGTCCTCGGGAACCCAATACGTGACTAGAGACAGTCCGCTTTAGACAACCGGTGTTGGGGTCTGTCGGTATCTGAATATCAAGGGGATTGGGAATGAAATGGAAGACTTTAGGAATGGTGTTCGCAAGAGTAAGGTATGGGTCCCTGAATGCCTGTCAGTAACTATGCGCATTTAAGATGGAATAAACAAACTGCAGGGTTTCGTATTTTGTCTGGAGCTGGGAAACCATAGCCAGGAGCTTTGAATATGTCGGTTTCCGCTGGCAACAAGATCGTGGTTGGCTGCTTGAAGCGAATTGGAGAACATGGGAATTGGCTATTCAAATGAGAAATGTCCTCCCTCTGAATGGCAACTCACTCTGTGTACTTGTGGAGTCTGTGGCTGGTACATATTCTGCAGCGGACTGACTGAACAACCATTGGGACGATCTCTTCATCGTCATCATTGTCAAGACAGCCAGGATCATATATCCCCGACTCGGATTCAACTGGCGATGCTCGTCCACTAGAATGACAGCTCTCTTCACTTGTTCAAACACACTGAATTTTAGGAGGGAAGACTTACATGCATTATAAAGAGGGTGATGTAGCCAAAATTACAATTTTCTTCTCCACTGAGTCACTATTGGCTCGGAAGTAATCTTTCGATCAAAATTCTTGAACCTCTCATAACTTCTTCAATGTGGAACTAAATTCGAAGCTGAAACTACAGGACATCGCATTCGACCTACCCCCCCAGGCCATATGCTCGAATTATTCAAAATTCGCGTTTTCCTTTACATCACTAATTGCGGACGAATTATTCTGGAAGATTGGTATAGGTTTCGAGGTGGTCGGACCAAAACTCAGGGACTTATGAGGGAATCGGTCGGCGCAATGAAAAATTTCCCAAAATGGAAATTTTTCGTTCGCGCCCTAGGTTCCAACATTAGCTGTAAAGCGACAAAGAAAAAACGATTGGATTCCGACGATCCATCAATCCCATCAAATTCCGAGGTTTGCCGGGATAGCCGTGTACCCAGCATGCCGTCTCTTCTTGACCTACCAAGTGCAATTCAGAGGGAAGTTGCCAGTGGATCTGTTGCGCAGTTCAAAAGCCACGGTTTCACTATGCCAGACCAAAATTGAGCAAAGAGATGGGGTTGCCGGTAAAATCGGTTGAAACTCCGCTTACGCTATTCAAATCTTGGACACATTCCACAATTTTTTCGAGTACCTGAAATATAGGATCATCATCCAATCCTCCCCTTTCCCAAAATTTAACCCAGAAGAAATGGAGCGCGAGGCCGAACAATGTTTTGTTGACACGAAAATGGGTTGAAACGCACCCTACACTATTCCGACTCTACTCGCCATCACAGAAAGTAACCGGAAATGTGTTTTTTGCCAGAGATCACGTGCACTGAGCTAGATGACCTACCAGTCAGAGATACCTCAGGATCCTACCTGCAGATACCCCAACTTGTTTTGGAAGTCTGGTTCATTGGCACTGGCTAGAGGCACCAAGAGATCAGTGATGCTGATGGCAGTTATGTCATTTTGTGGTCCACATAAGAGATTGGCCCCAGATAGACAGCCTGAGACCCAATTGACAGTGGCTCCACTATGGATTGAACTCTAAAGCATCTTGCCTGAATCTTGGACAGCTAAAACTTGAATACCCTGAAGGAATGAGTCAGCAAGCCATTCTGCAACATCAACACCAAAATTGAAACATGCATCAGATAAACCCCCATTATAAATGTACTCCCTCCAAAATTGTATCCTGGATGGGTGGAACAGACCGTCACAAGTGCCCCCATAAATTCTCATTCAAGAATAAAGCACTCAGGCAGAAATTCTTAAGCTAAATAGGATGATGCTTTGTGTGAAGATTTTGCTGATTTGACTGCTGAATGTTTGACCTGTTTTCATCTATCTATCGGCTTCCTAACTTTATTTGTAAGGTCCAGAGTGTATAGGACATCCCCAAAATTTGCTCTCGAGACTCTCCACCTTGTTTATACTTGTAAGTGACTGTGTGTTGAAACATTTTTGGTCATCTGCAGCAAAATCAGGTGCAATACATATAACCATTTAGTTAAAACAAAAAATCCTCCAAATTGATGCCGTAAACGCTGATTTCCGGTTACTTTTTGTGATAGTGAGTAGGACAAATTCCACAATTTTGTTGAGTTCCTGGAATATAGGATCGTCATTCATTACACCCTCACGCCAAGTTTCAGGAAATTTAACCCAGAGAAAACCGAGCGCGAAGCCGAACAATGTTTCGTTGATGCGAAAATGGTAATTCTATTTATTTAGTGGCTTAGGCCACAAATGAAGTACCCAACATTTCCTCGTGACTGAGTGGGTGTGGGTGTGGGCTCCATTGTGAGGCATATGGTTCAAAATGGCTCTGCGGAACAGAGCCGGAAGACATTATGAGGCACGGGGTTCAAACTGATTGTGTTCATTGCCCTTGCTATCCAGAATACGGTGTAGTAGAAGGATCCGCGAGTAAAAAACTCGCGGGTCATCTGTACTATTCAACTCCAACCCTTACTGATATTGATTTCAGATACGACTTCACATCCCTCGCATCAATTGCCACTTTCAACCCCATGGATTTGATTTTACTGGCCATTGTAAGCAGATTCCTCTGGCTCTCTGTTACACTACCACTTTCAACAGATGTCAAGGTCGAGAAATTGGGCCTAGATCTCTGGAGAGAGGTATTCTCTCATGGACAGTTGTACTCGGCAATGGCTCGTGTTCCTGATTCTGAAAATGTGCTGATTCTCAATGAAGCCGATTTCTCTACCTCTACCACCAATATTGTCTGGGAAGAGCTTCTGTTGTAACTATGTATCTGCCTGCAATGTAATTCGGAGCTGCAAACATCTATCAAGGGGATGGCGGGCCGTCCGCCACTTGTATATATGAAAGATGGTTAGTTTTGAATTCTCTACCAAATGAGCAATACATGTTTTTTGATGGGATTCTGGATGTCGTCGACGTCGTCGAATGTCCGTGCGCAGACGATGAGCTCGAAGTTCGTGTAACGGCCCAGAACTTCCTGGGCTCATTTTACTCAGAATTGAAAGCTAGTCCACTTTCCCATAGGAACTTTTTACACTTTTTCAGAGGATTTGTAGAGTGTTTGGGGAACATGGGCTCATTTTTTCCAAGTCAGAGCTCGGAAACTGGCGGCGGAAATCCATCACCGAAACAGGCGACATGGGGCCCAGCCGGTCCCGGTTGTTGTCGAGTTCTGCGATGGCATCAATTTCAACCGGGCCGGATGGTGGCATCACATCACGGTTCCACTTTTGGCAGAACATGCCAGAACTTCGAACTTGAAACCACATTATGCCGTCAGCATGGGGGTCCAAAAACACTTGAAACACTTAGAGGGATGCTATGGAGCGGCCAATTTGCTGCTGTTTGCAGAACTTAGGGCGCGGGCCAGATTTTTGAGTTTTCATACTTTTCAACGAGAATGGCGATTCTGAGCTCAATAGGCATTCCGGGCAGCTGTATCGGTCTCGGAGGTTTGGTGAGTTGCACAAATAAAGTGTCGATGATTTTCTGATCATTGTTTCCTACAGCTTCTTGCCACCCAAAAACAACACCTTGATTTTCAAATACGAGGGGGATTCATCCACATGTATAGCTAATATTGTTGGGGAGAAATTGCTGCTGTAGATCTAATATTGTTTAATTTGAGCCTATGTTGTCAATGAGTGGATCCCAGCTGGCAACTGCTGGGTCAGTCTCAAACTCCTCCTGACTTCAGTCTCCCCATTTATAAAATTAAGCCTGTCTGTCCGTCCGAAGCTTTTTAAACTGCGCTTTTAATCTATCATTCTGGCAGCTCGGATCAACATTCTGCTAATGCCAAGCAGTGCTACCAACTTTCTGAACATTCAGTGAAAGATTTCAGATTTGAGCCCAGAAGAAAATCAAAAATTCGGATCCGGTTACGCATTATTCTGCGCTATCTATGAACAGCTTCCTGCCATCCTGCAAAGGAGCCAAAACGGCAAAAAAAGAAATCTGAGGACACACTTCGAAGCGAAATTTCCCTGGCTTTCACGCCAGCAACGCGAGCTATAGACCTCCAAGGGACTGGCAGGAGTCTGTAGGAGAGTTCACTTTCGGCTTGCCAAACGGGCTTGCGCCCACACAACGGGCTTGTTCGGGCTTGGGCTTGGATTTAGGTGTAGATCACTACCGATCGGCTTGGCAAGCCCGTTTGACGGCTTGGCAAGCCCGTTTGCTCGTTTACCCGAGAAACGGGCTTGCACGTATTTCTCGCCCCCAATGTACTATATAATTCATTTGAGTCACTCCACTGTATGTATTAAGTATCTACCTTCTGGGCTGGTGTTTTTTCCCATTGTTTTAGGCCCTGATGTTATTTTACACCATTGCCGCCAGGGATGACCCAGGTCAACATTGTCAAAACACCGCAAAAGTACGGTATTTTTGATATCCTTACATAATAGAATTTTCACCAAAAATTCTCGGTTTCCGCTAGGAATGCTGTAGCAATAGGAGCGGTGTTGTAGCGACTGCGGATTTTGAATGCGATTCTAACGCGCTCGATCTCAAGAAAATCCGACTAGAATTGAGCTCAGGAGAGCGTTCCTGGCGAAAAACACACAAAAACAGAAAAAAAACGCGCCCGCCCTATGTTCCGCAAAAGGCTGTAGCATCCTATCCACATATTTATGATTTTTTTTCATAAGTGTAGTTTACAGTGGCGGCGAAAAATAATGCCCGCCCCTGTGCAGGCCCAATTCTGGTCAAATCACTCCAAAGAAATGCTAGTATGACCTTGGAGCAATTTGAGGGTTGTCTGTACACCTCAATCCTTCTGAAAAATTCACCGGACTTGGTTACGTTGGAATCTCACTCTTTATAAAATTACGTGTGTCTGTCCGTCTGTCCGAAGCCTTTTACAGCCGTTTGCAAATTGATGACAGTGGCCATAAAAAAAACAATTCACAAAATTTCAATGGCTTCACTTTTCTTGCTATTTCTCGCCCTCTGAAGCAATTTCGGACTTTTTTGAAGGTATCAGAGTGATTTTCGTCAACAAAGCTATGGGCTCGCGGCTTCAAATCGGCCAAAACGGATCACGGCAAGTTCGGCCGTTTCAGCGCGCTTCAATGATGCCACCAATGGGCGTGAATGCGGCTCGCTCCTTTCTCGCCTCCCCAATGTGTCTCGTTCTTTCAAGACTCTGTGATTTGTTGTTTCTCAAGCTGGCTGAACGGGTTGGATTGGGGGCTATATTCTGTGGTCTTACCGCTTGCTTGCTCAGCGCGCACATCACGTTCGCATCGAATTCCTCCGTATTCCCCCGACTTGAATCGTTGAAAAGGTGTTTTGCAAAATTTAGCCTGGCGACACTCCGACATCTTCACGCACCAAATATCTTTGACGTAACTTATTGACTGAGAATTTGTTACCGGTGGCCTTGGCAAGACTCGCGCCTGACTCGCTCACCCCTGCTTGCCCGTCCCACTCAGCATGCTCACCCAGCCCTTCATTGCGCTGATCCCCGCGTTGATACGCCACCCATTGTCGTGTAACCACATACTTCCATTTTCCTGTTCCGCCCCAATCCTTCCTCTGCCTTGCCCCAGCTCGCCCCTTTGACAAGCATAATACCGAATTATGGGTACACGGACGCACGGCGCTGAACCACGGATACACACCGCTGCATTGAGGTGCAGGAGGAGTCGAGAGCGTGGCGAGGTGCAAGGTGCGGACGCTGCGTTGACTTCGTGGAGTCAGAAGCGTGTAGAAGACAGGGTAACTGCGCGACAACTAGTCTGCAATTATCGCGCGATCAAGGAAGGGGAGGGGTGGAGATGGGAATGGGTGGAGGGAGTGAAGGAAAGAAGGTAAGAGTGGGGGCGCACATTCTGATCCTCCCTGGCTGTCTCTTACAGTAAGACAGCTTGTGGTACTTGTTGGACGCTTGGTGCCAATTTGCAGCTGTAATCACAGCGCCTACAGCTCGGAGAGATTGTGTTGCCGCCGCAACGCCGGGGTACAAATGGGGTGATATGGTCTCAGTAGATCGTACGCCGGTTGCTTGGATGTCGGTATTGACAGGCTGTTGAGCACGGGAGAACGTCGAGGGTGGCGGATGACGGTGTTGTAGAGCTGGCGCACTCCATGTTCGATTCCGTCTGCTCCTTCATGCAAAGACCTCAGTGTCAGAAGAGCTTTTCAAATTGCTGGGGTGTACTAGTCACCGTGTAGAGAGAAAGGTAAACCGTAATTGGATTCGAAGCTTGAGCAAGGCTTGAATGGTCGGCGACACACAAGAGGTATTGAGATGCCGCAAATCGCAGGCAGGGTACTTGGTGAAGAGTTTCAATTTCAAGTTACGGAAACATCGGACAAAAAGACTGAGAACAAGAAGCGCGCGGGGACTTCAAGCGTGATCAGTCTGAACTCGAGGGATGGGACGGGCGGGGCGAGACGAGAGAGAGAGTGAGTGAGAGTGAGGAGCTGAAGCGAGAAGGAAGCGAGAGATTTCGCACGTATGTAAAAAAAGTGTCCGATGCCGCATGCGGCGCCAAAACGGCCGATCCTCTGGTGATCGGTTTTCGTTGATTGAAGCTCACTGTAAGGTAGTTTGGCTTATGGAAACGGCTCTGGAATCTTCCAAAATTTTGGAAAACCATCCAGAGGAAGAGAAACAAGCTTGCGCAGTAAATCCTTGAATCAGATTGTTCACCCACTCCCCGTAAACTCTGTAAACTCCGTGAACTCCGTGAACTCCGTGAACTGCTTGGTAAGCGCCGAGTTCACCGCTGCCGACATAAAGCATGTAGTCGGCGACGCCTGCGTCCCGCTATCGAGGAGTTAGGGCGTGCTGCGCTTGCCCTAACTCCGGGTATTAGCTGTAGCATCCCGCCTCGACGGTTAGGGTTAGTGTTAGGGTTAGTGGCTGGGGGCTGGGGGGGGAGAGGAATAGAGTAAGAAGCGCAAACGAGGCTTTAGTGTGCCGACCTGAGAGGCCCCGGCTCGGGGGACTCCCCGAGCGCAGCGAGGGAGGGGGAGGGGCCTCGAATGGTCACCTTCTCGTCTCCAGGTTGTGTGTGATTCCCCCTCCTTCCTCGACCTCAGTCTGACTTGGTTTTTGTCTTCCATTGTTACCCAGATTGTAAAGCCTCCCATTCCTCTTATCAGCAGTTAACATATTTAAGGTTTGAATGGCATTTTGAGTCACATGCTTTGTAATGCCATTTTGAACCCTGTGCCTCACTATTGAATGATTTCATTCGCATTTTGAACTCCATGCCACAGAATGGCATTTTGAATCACATGCTTCATAATGCTATTTTGAACCCTGTGCCTCACTATTGAACGATTTCATTCACCTTTTGAACCCCATGGCACAGAATGGCATTTTGAATCACATGCTTTGCAATGCCATTTTGAACCCTGTGCCTCACTATTGAACAATTTCATTCGCATTTTGAACCCCATGCCACAGAATGGCATTTTGAATCACATGCTTTGTAATGCCATTTTGAACCCTGTGCTTCACTATTGAATGATTTAATTCAGCCAAGAGCAGGAGGGATAAGGGAGCAGTTAACATATTTAAGGGTTGAATGGTATTTTGAGTCACATGCTTCGAAATGCTATTTTGAACCCTGTACTTCACTATTGAATGATTTAATTCAGCTGAGAGCAAGAGGGATAAGTCATTTTGGGCCAGAATTTGAAATTGACTTTTTTCACAGGCATTATGGGAAAGATTGACGTGAAATGCAAATTGTATGGGAGTCACACACTTCTTCACGGGTAAAGAAGCCCAGGTTCCGCAAGATTGGTCTCTCGCAGACAGACACTCTACAGGCGCTCGTACCTCCCTGTAGAGATGGGACCAACCTTTATCTCAAGCCTTACAACAATAATAGGCCTTATCCGACTACTTATCGATAGAGCACCCAGGACAGGAATAAGAAGCCAGTCTTTTCTGTGGTCCAATACATAAGAAGAGTACTTACGGGACACGAATAAGAATACTTACTTCTGAAAGGGAAATAACGCCTCCCCCCCCCCCCCTGAGTCTCGAAATAAGCGCTATAAGAATACTTATTTCTAGAGACACGTACATGTGCTTCCACTCCATTGGCAGGCGGTCCGGGTGAGAAGAGCCGCGTATCCCGCCGGAGTGGAAATATGGCGATCTCTTCCCCTTGAGCACTGCATTCAGGGCCCCGGTAGACCCGGCCTGTCGCGCTTGGCCGCCTAGGCTCGAATCCAGCCTGGCGTATCGAAAGTAAGTCTGTCGATTAGGCATGGCTTTTGATACAACAGACCAGACTCGCCAGCCAGTCGACATACACTTCGGCGACAAGACACAGCAGGCGGTACTCACGACTTGCGAATTACGAGGAGATATCACATGTGATCAGACAACAATAATAGAAACAGCATACAGGGTCACCTCGCGTACGTCCCAGTCGGGAAAAACCGATGTTTCGGTGCCCTCGACAACGTTCCCAAAACCTAAAGTTTTGGGAATGCATTTAGGTGGGTAAAAACCTCTGGTGTTTAGATCAGTTTCTGGGGACCCAAAACTAAAAGTTTCTGGTATCCCGATACTGTGGCCGTTCTGGCCCCGAAACATCGGATTTCCCTGAGTGATCTGAGTCGAAGAATTGGAATGGCGGGGGGGAAATCCCTCACCAAAACAAGGGATGAGACACTCGGGGAAAACCGATCTTTCGGGGGTCCCAGAAACGTTGCTGAAACTTGAAGTTTTGGGAGCAAAATAAGGAGTCTCGAAAGAATTCCTACCCTGTCTAGTATGAGTAATCTTGGTATCATATACCTACATCTCTACCGATTTGAGGAAGCAAAAGCCCTTCAAGTTGTGGTGCTAGAAAAGCGAACGAAACTTCTTGGCGCTAACCATTCACACACATTGATGGCTATGCATAATCTCGCACTCACATATGGCAGCTTAGAGCAACTCGAAGAAGCTGAAAAGCTGCAAGCTGTTGTTCTGGACAATTGGAGAAAGTTTCTCGGCGATGACCATTTACTCAAAATAGCGATTCTGGGTGATAGTTCACCGTGAGCGAGAAGGTGGACACAACCTATAAACCTGGGATAATACAGGATTGGTTGTTCCAACTACGCCAACAAAATGCTAGGTCCATCGCAATTGGGGGTAGCTCGCTATAGAGGTGGTCGAATTGAGCCGCTCCAGATCAGGCTGCGGTCGTCTTCGAGGTACCAGGAGCCGAGAGAGAAGCATTTTTGAGGAAGGTGTGAACCTATGGCGACTTCTCGAAGTCAGGGATGAAGATGAGCCCCAAAACTTGTGGATTGGTGAAGATTTGGTGGAAAAACAAGCAGGACAGTCGCGTGGACGCTGTTCGGTCGGCTGTGAGGATTTTATCTCTTTGTAGAAATACTCATATTGGTCCACCGGCAGTTCTCCAAGTTCTGGCTCAATTCTGGATCTCTCTACACAAGAATCACGGTGTGCTCATAGCCCCCAAAATTCTATGGCAACTTAATGAGTGGTGAATAGTCGGTACGTCCTCTTTACGTCCTCTCGCCCTTTTCTTCATCTTCCTTTCCTTTCCCAACCCGAATCGCGCCGCAGCACGGCTGATGCCGTGCTGTGCTGGTCGTCCTTACCCTACACCCAAACCCACACACACCAGTCCGGATTCGCACGGTGGCCACGACCTCACCGCCAAACGACGCCAACGGCACGCAGCTGCAGCCACGCATCCGGCTTCGCGTGCTGCGAGTTGCACGCCGTGCCGGTCCCGCCGCGGTTGCGCTGCGTTTGCACCAGTCTGTGCACGCCGGGGAAAAGCGAATCAATGCCGTGGAGTCGAGCGCTTACGGCGTCGCCATGTCCACTGGCGGTGCGGCCACTTTGTCTCGTGCGGTGGACTACACGCGTGCGAGTCGTGCGTGCGTCGACTCGCTCTGCCCGTTTCTGTGCGGCATCGCCCGTACGGTTGCCGGGCGGGCGCCGACTTGCACAACATTTCATGTCGCGCAAGGCGCACTGCGTGCGAGCCGTGCGCAGTGCTAGTGACGCCTGAACGGCCTAGTCTGTTCTTTACTGCGGGGCTCGGATCGTAGTAAAACCTTATTACCTAATTGATGGCTGCACTTTCCATCATTTTAGTGTTTCCTCCGTATACACCCTATAAATGTGGGCTGATCTGTGTCCAGGAACATTTTCTCAAGTACTAGACACTCTCTTATTTTTCTCCGATTTTTTCAGGCAAGTTTTGACTGATTTTGCGTCTCGGCCGAGTTCGATCCATCAATCACGTGGCACTCACAAGCTCAAACGGCTTGTTCCAGTGAGTGCATCAGACCTCATATTGAAAAATTCTGAAGCGGTACAATGTTTAAACCACGGCAGAGAATACCATCCCCCAAAAATCTCGTCAAAATCGGTATTTCCCAGGCAGCAGGACGAAAATCGGAATCTGATTACCTAAAATTACATAATAAGCTTTTACTGCGATCCAACCCCCGCGGTAAACAGCAGACTTCAACAAGCGAGGTACGAGCTCAAATTTTGTTGAAGTGTCTGCCTAGGGGAGACTATGAACGGCCTGCGGCGCACGTACCTCGTTCTCATATAATGTAGGTATGTTTCATCTTTTTCTCCTTTCTCTTCTTATTGTTGCTGCTAATCTTTACAAGATATGTCGTCGCTTCGCTCCGGCTTGTGTAGGCATTGTTATTTCACTCATTGATAGCCACATCACCCTCTTTATAAAAATTAACCCGTTCTGTCTGTCCGAAGCCTTTTGAAGCTCCGCTATCGGCGCTCCGGCACCACCTGCCGGGAGCTCCCCTAAAGTCTTCAAGGTAATTTTATTTATTTTATTCGCCGCTCACCCTCAGGACGAAGTGCTGGGGCGCTTTGCGCCCCAGCGCGCTCTTATATTACTGCATAAATTCGTAAATTTGAAAAACCGGTCCATGACTCCATTATAAATTGGATACAATTCTGATACATGTATTATCCAAATGAGTCGTCTCGTCTGCAGATGAATCGCTGGCTGTGCGTTACTAAAAGAGGGACACGCCGAGTACTTGGTCGTCACCCGGGATCGTCGGGAGAGAACTGGAAATGACGGTTGAATTGCACAACCTGAAGTATTGTCTAGGTCAATTTGCATCCGAGTCGCAACGCGAGTTTCATGGACTTATCAAACAGCACCGAGTACCATCGTTCCAGTGTAAGGCGAGTGCATAACAATTCTGATGGCGATCCTGTGTGCGGTGGCATCAGCGAGTCGGCGCAGGGTAACCAATGGTCAAAGAAACATACAATGGGTTACTCCGCCAATTTAATCTCGTTGTCTCGCAGTCCTGAAGTCAGTGTCGTACTCTGGTGCAGAAGGGACTTGAGCACGTACCATACGCGAAACCTGGCAATGGTTTGTAGTGTCTTGAGACGCAGATCAATTAAGATAGGCCGCATCCATATTCATCCAAAGGACACAGCCACTGATGGCTAAGTCCTCGCGCAACGAAAAAACCTATAACAACTCAACCGAGTCGAAATTAAACATTTCGTCTCGAGGGATCCTTTGAATCAACCTTTGATGAACGGCGTCATCGTATCGATGATGATCTTGGACTCGAGGTAACCTCTCGGTTTCTTGCGGAACAGCATAAGTATGGGGCTGGCGAAGTGCAGTGAGATACGTACAATATATTCAGGATCTTCCGGATCCAGCATACTTACACCTTGAGGTATAGGACACTTGTAAAACGCGGGCCCATGCTCGAGCACAGCGTAGCGAGCATCCTTCTTGATCTCATTTTGGTTGTTGGCGGTTTCCGATGGGATATCAGCTGTCAGTGATGCCATCAACGGTTCCAAATACTGCCACCTGTCCGGTATATGTCCTGCATAGTTGAGTTTGCGTCAAAAAGATGCTCCATCGTAGAGATATGGCCGTCAAACCGACCATATAAGCAGACATGGCAGCATAAAATTTAGGAGAAACAGAAGCTATAGCTAAGTTCACATTGTCCTCATCATCAGTTTCAGAATCAGTGGTAGAATCAGTGGTAGTTGAAGCTTTATTGGCTTTGGAACCACACTTCCTAGTCTGTTTCCCTTCCCCTTCTTTGCCAGGGCTCAAATTGAAGCTATGGAGTGCCCACGAGCCAGAATATTGCAGCCAGGGCTCAAATTGGTGCTGTGGACTTCCCGCGAGCGAGAATATCGCACTTTTGATTTGGCCTGTGACTCCTGCACAGCCACACTCGATATGGAGAGTTCCGTGACCCCTGGTTTAACAATCAGAGCGGGTGCCGACAATTTCAAACAGACAGGACTGCTTAGAATAGTGCTGGGTATCATTTGTCAATTTGCAGGCAGGTGCCACATCCGTTACCACAGCGATGCGGAAATTTCGTGGGAAAATAATGTTTTGCCCTCCCAATCACTCTTCCGGGGTATGTGAGGCCTTTGGATAGACAAAAAGTGGCTCAGATAGACCTAAATTTACATAAAAGAGGTTGGTGTATTTTCCAAAATTTTCGCCTGCCTCTTGATGCTTGTGGCTGGAGATGCACGAACGGTGATATCCTCAAACTTATCTTTGAATGGGTCAAAGCTCGTGCTACTCCAATTCGATTCATACACCTCAGGGGAGATTTTCTGGGTGTAGGTCAGTCCGAAGAACCAGTGTTCGCCCAAAGGTTAAGGCCTTAACTGTTAAGGGCTTAAATAAGGTCTTAATTGAGGCCTTAAAATTTTTCGCTGAACCTGAAGCCCCTTTTAAGGCCTTAAAATGTCACGTGTTGAGGCGACACAATATTCATTTTTTGGACATGTTGAGCAGCGTCCAGACTTGCGGAACATCTGGATGGTGGAGAGGGAAAAGGAAACATGGGATTTGGGGTTAAATCAGGTCCTCCGCCGGCGACCTTTCGACGAAGAACATGAAACACCCACCAGTAGACCTTAAATAGACCAGCACGAGAATGGGAGACATCTGGTAGTGGAAGTTGAATTCCTGCTGAGGACAGTGTGACGTCGTTAGAACCACAGCATTTTATTTTTGGTCGCACTTTGCTAGCCGTGGGAATTTTATACTAAGGCCTTAAAATTGCCTTAAATTTAAGGCCTTAACCTCTTTAAGCCCGTAAAGCTCCCTGGGACCTCATTTAAGCCCTTAAGGGCGAACACTGCAAAGAATCCCAATCTTAGGCGTATAGCCACTATTTTATCATAAGAATCGTATTCAATCTGCTAAAAAGACTACAAACACAGCCACTGAATATGTCAAGTGAAAACCGAGGTCGGCCGAATAGCACTGTAACTGTGAACATACAGCTACTTTTGGCTCTATGGAATTTGTTGTAATACATGTGTCTTCCCTCCCAAAAACTCAGCTTGTTTGGGCAAGAGTTTCTTGAAGTCGAAAAGGGTTCGCTCTGTAACGTCACACAAATATATATATATATTTTACCATTCTGATTCTATCACTAACTGCGTGTGTCATCGGTACTCTGTCGCGATTATCCGGTAACTTTCCATTTGCCATAGCTCTTGGAAAAAGGAAGTTGAGGTGTTCTAGGCCCTACACGAGATCCTCAAGGCATATGCCCGTTCTACCCCAATGGTCGGGGCTATCCATATCGAGCGAGGACACTACAGCATAGTTTTTGAGGACGGCACCTTCATCGTGCCTGAGGGGTTCGCTCAGAGAGTAAGTGCAGGCATGGTGCTCGAAATAAGCATTCTCCAATGGCGGGCTCGAAACCGGAGACAACCGGTCCTGGATACCGCGTGCCCAATTTGTTTGTGTGCGCGGGCATCCACGCCAGAGAACGGGTGGGTCCAATGGTACGTCGCTGTACTTTATCTGTTGTGACTGTGGTCATATGGATTCAAGCCTCAATAAGAACTGTGAAAAACGATATCGGATTGATGAACACAGCCAGGAGTCGGAGGGGATCTCAAGCCCACACTTAGCGTGGGTGGTATTCACACTATTGAGTCTTGTGCGGCAGATGATAGATCTTTCACAGACAGCTGAATGACGAAGAGGAAAGAATGTCATTTCGCCGCGTCCATATACGCGTCTTCGTCAGTCCCCCCAGTGATGCTAGTGCGCTTCTCCTGACCCCTTGCACTCCCTCCGCCCCACAGAACGTGAGTTTCCCATTGATGCCAGTGCGCTCTTTCTGACCGCTTGCACTCCCTCCGCCCCCATTGATGCCAGTGCGCTCTTTCTGACCGCTTGCACTCCCTCCGCCCCACAGGAGGTGAGCGCCCATTGGTGCCAGTGCGCCCCTTCTGACCGCTTGCGCTCCCTCCGCCCCACAGGTCGTAAGTTTCCGCGCCCATTGATGCCAGTGCGCTCTTTCTGACCGCTTGCGCTCCCTCCGCCCCACAGTTCGTGAGTTTCCGCGCCCATCGATGCCACTGCGCTCGTTCTGACCGCTTGCGCTCCCTCCGCCCCACAGCTCGTGAGTTTCCGCGCCCATCGATGCCAGTGCGCCCCTTCTGACCGCTTGCGCTCCCTCCGCCCCACAGCGCGTGAGTTTCTGCGCCCATCGATGCCAGTGCGCCCCTTCTGACCGCCTGCACTGGCTCTGCCCCACAGCGCGTGATTTTCCGCGCCCATTGATGCCAATGCGCTTTTTCTGACCGCTTGCACTGGCTCCGCCCCACAGCGCGTGAGTTTCCGCACCCGTTGATGATAGTGCGCCCCTTCTGACCGCTTGCACTTGCTCCGCCCTACAGGATAGTGAGAGTAGCAACTGAGGCCCGCATGAATTGTCTTGGGGCGAGCATAATCGTCGTCTAGAAACAGCATTAGCTTTAAACGAGAAGTTAGTACCGGAATGAGCATACCGGCTGAGATTGCCTACGCATCCCCAGAGCAGAAGCCAAGCCTCGGCTATCTCGCTCAAAAAGCGTGGTGCTCCGGCTTTCCATACCATCTACTCGTTATCACAAAAAGTAACCGGAAAAGGTGTATTTCCACAGTATAGGCCAACTCTTAGCACTTTTTTGATCGGTAATTGACAAAGGGGTATACTTCAACCTAGGACACCAGTAATAACCATCTGATCTACTTTCGTTGTTGCGAAAATCAAAATTTAAATCATTTTTTCGTTCCGGCGGTGATTTTGGCCGCTATTTAGTTCATTCATGGAAGGATTTAGGGTGTCCTTCCACTACTTAAATTTTTTATGTGAGTTCCAACAGACCTAAGGGTAATCGTCAGATACTCGGATACCCAGAATTACCATCGAGACAACGCTTGAAAAGGAAACACCATCAATTCTCGATTATTTCCGAAATGTAATATTGCACTCAGTATGAGCTGCTGCACTGCAGGTTTGAATGTCATATTCTATGCCAAATAAGTCATAGATTGAGGATCCAGCCACGAGGATGGTTGAAATTCATGTCAGATGCCGTTAAAACTTGGGTAAAACCAAATTTCCGGTTACTTTTTGTAATAACGAGTAGGTGCAACATCGCGGTGGGTCTGTGGAGCGGATGACATCATTTGGGGCTCTCGGAGATATTTGACTGGAGACAAAGGCCCCAGCGAATTCTTATATAGATGAGGCCCGCCCCCTGCCGAGTAGCAGGCCCCCTAGCGTTATGTCGCCCCCAGGAGGCCTTAACGTTGCACAAACGACGCTCCCCAGGTCCTTTTTCATCCCCCCCACCCTTTCCTTCCCGGCTCTGCTCCTTCGGAGGTTACTGGCATGGCAATCACTGCGTGGCGGCAGCATCAGAGCCATCAGCCTGGCTTCTCCCCACACCGCCTTAAGCTTCCTCTGGGTTGCACGTCATTTTGGGCGCCACCAGCACCGCATGCCTCGGGAGCCACCGGGTGGCTACCGGTGGCTCACTGCCAAGTCTCTAATGGCTTACAGCCTTTTGCAGAACATAGGGCGCGGGCCATTTTTTCTTTCTTTCTTTCAATGGTTTCCAGCAGGACAGCCTCCACGGGTTCAATTCTGATCGGATTGCCTCAGGAGTAGGTGCGTTGGACTCGCATTGAAAATCCGCAGTCACTGAACCACCGCGTTTTTTGATCCAATTATGTAATGAGATTTCTTCCAAAAAATCTCGGCATTAGGCAGGAACACTGTAGCATTGGGAATACCGCCCCGAGTGTCCTGGTTTTTTGGTGACAGGCACTCATATGTTACCTAGTCAATGGCCGGTTTGAATAGGCAATATGTTGAGTGATTGTGATTGTGATTTGCTACACGCTTTTGCAAGGCAGATATTCACATACTACAATAAGTAGAGCTGTCCTTGATAATTTGGGTAGCCCCATATCTGGGAACATTGCGGTTGACTAGTATTGCTTCATATGTATAGCATATCCAAAAACTAGCCCAATCGTGGCAGTCCTTCCAGTGTTATAGTGTTCTTGCCTGAAACTGAGATTTTTCGGACGAAATCTCGTTACATAATTGGATCAAAAGACACAGTATTTCAGTGACTGCGGATTTCCAATGCGAATCCAACGCATCTACTCCAGAGGTAATCCGATCAAAATTGACCCCGTGGAGGCTGTCTTGCTAGAAATCGTTGAAAAAAAAAAAAAAAAAAAAAAAAAAAAAAACCGCCCGCGCCCTATGTTACTAATGAGTTCCACCCATTGATGTGCAGGGCCTGGTACCAATATCACAGATGACTTGGATCAGGCCTCTCCGAGGCGGTAGCTGAACCTTTAGGGATTTATCAGGCTTGATTGATGTTGAAGCAATAGGCGCCAAGGGCGCTTAGATAAAGGCACCCGATAATCCCACCATCGAAAAAGGAAGGCGTGATTCAACTAGGCAACGGCAAAATATTCGTAAAACATGGGGGGCCTTGACTTCCTACTACTTGGACAGCCTTAAATTAATCCATTTGGTTAAACTTCCTGCATGCGGCTTTGCTAATACTCACGCCAAGAAAAGTTTCGTTTGGCATCGACCCGCTGGTAGCCGCCGCTGCCATCGCCTACGGTCTCGACCGGCGAGCGCAATGTCCTCATCTTCAATCTCGGAGGAGGAGTCCCAACTGATTCATACGTGTGTAGGGCGTGCCATTGATTACCGTTCCCTTATCGACAACTTTGTGGCGAAGAACAAGGACCTACGCCATTTAGAACTCTCGGATGCCGACTGGGAGGCCATAATCATGGTGACTGGTTGGCTGGTCTTTTCGAACTGCAACCACCATCATGTCCACCACCAAGAAGCCTATGCTCTCGTTTACCTCCACCATCTTCCGCGGACTTCAAGAAGACCTGTGCTGTCCCTCTTTCGCGTGATCATGGCATCGACGGGGAGGCTGACGAAACTGAGGAAGAGGAAAACTCCAACGCGGGGACCCCGCTGAAGTCCGTGCACAAGGTAGGGTTTACCTTCTCCATCTTGTTCTGATTTTTATTTCACTCGCAGCTTCGTAGTATTATCAAAGTAGTCAGAAGCAGTCCTCAGCGTCGACAGGAGTGGCTCCGTGAGGTTCATATCTCGCCCGAATTTATGGACCACGAGCTCGGACAGGTCGCACTCCTCCTCATTCTGGATGTCAGGACTCGTTGGTCGTCTATTCTTTTATGTAAGTCGGAAATAGCTGAATATGTGTGATACGGAAAGATTCATGACGTTCGGAAGTAAATCTCGCTGGAATTTTTTGAGGTGACGGAGCATTGAAGACTGAGATCCTGGAGGCCCCAACTTCTTTTAATGTTTTGCGGTTGACCTTGCGGAGCCTTTCAGACTAGATTCTTTCAAGCCGGAAATAACTGAATATGCGATGCGGAAAGATTCGTGACGTTCGGAAGTGGATCTCGCTGGAACTTTTTGAGGTGACGGAGCATATCGCTCGATATTACCCGAGACAGCACACCCGCACCGATTATTTTCCCCGATATCCTTGAATCCGGCGGCACGTCCTCGATCGACGACTCGAATGTCAGTGACGTCAGACCGATATCCCCAACGCCTAATTCCAAACCCCAACCCAAAACGTTGTCCACCGTACCGAGCACTGACAAGTTTTTCCGCTACCCCGGGCCGCTGTGGCCAACGAGTGCGGGCGCCAACTTGCATTGCCACCGAGGGAGATCGGGCGGGATGTGCATGACGTTTAACGGGTGCGAGCATGCGTATTGTGTGAGGTGTATCATGACAAGGTATGCTTCCTACGCTCACCTCCTTTGCACTGCCTTCATCCAATTCGAGGTATGAACCGAGGACGGTCCCATTCGTGCTCGACGCGTCCGCGTCCGAGTGTCTCAAATGCCAAGATCGCTGCAACTGCGACAATTGCACCCAGAAACGGGGCGCCGCGTACCAGCCCCTCGTATCTGGTTATGCGCGCTAACCCGGTGCTCGAGAAAGTAGTCATCAAGGAGCCCGCGGTGTAATACGCGACGATGTGCGGTTGCCGCACGTCTGTGCTCATCGCGGAGATATTCGTCGGCGCGGATGGCGGGGACGAAGTCGTGCAGGCAAGGCCGCTAAAGAAAAGGAGGCGGGTGTTCATTGGCGAGCTGCAGCAGGGGTGGGGGCTGGGTCCTACGCCGACGGTGTATAAGGAGAGTACTAGTACGTGGGGGGGGGGGGGGGGGGTGATGGTGATGGAGAGAGTCGGCGATTGCACGTGGGAGATCAGGGCATGCTGAGGCAGGCCCCGGCAACTCCCTATGGCGCCCCCTCCGGATTTTTTCGAGAATTTCGACTGATTTACTCTACATTTTGACGGTATTCCGGCCCGGGAGGCCGTAAAAAAGGGATTTTTGTCTTCTCCACACCGGAACTGTCTTAGTTTGGCCCCTGTGTCTCTAAACAGGGTGTTTATAAACCAGTTTATAAACACTCATTTAAATGGGCCCCAAAACTGGGTTTTGAGGGGTTTCTCGCAGTTTCTGCGGTTCTTGGTGCCCCAGCGGCTGAAATTGAGTCCAATACGCTCGGAAAATCCCACCCATTCACGTCTTCAAACCAGAATAACGTTGCAGAGGTCAACAGACACCGAGCCTCAGCTATTTGGGGTCATATTTCCAAACGGTTTCAGGTCAGCCTGTTCACCCGAGGTCAGGCAACACTCAGGGAAATATATTTAGTCCAGCTGGTGCCCTGCTTTGAGTCAAAATTTGGCCCTGGAAGCTCTTCAAGGCACAGCCACAGTGAATTAAAAACCGGGGGTCCTGGCCCAATCATATAAAAACCGGTTTATAAACACGTGTTTATAAACATGTTTATAAACAGGCATTAAAAACAGAGCCCTAACCGTACCATACACTGTTGCGCCGGCTTCGATCTGTAAGAGAATTAGACTGATTTGCTGTGCTCGTGTTCAGAGGCGCACATATTTACGCGAATCATGATCCGGATAGTCGAGCTCGAGCCAGTTTGACACGAAAACTCCGATGTCCTTGAGTCTGTTGACCTGCGTCTGGTTCAGATTCCAATGTTTGCGCGTTCGAAGATTGACATGAGTGATCGTCGAACAACTCTGACTGGCCTGGCGCGCCTCGAGCATGCCAATGAGAGTAAGCACGACATCAACCTTCCGCAGAATAAGCAGTGTGGCATTCGGAAGTAGCGTACCCTCCGCGATCTGGCTGAGCACGTCCGAATCCAAGCTGGCATTGGTGAGGGACACCTCCACGGCCGAGCTCCAGGCGTGCAGCCAGGGTAACTGGTATTGGTTTGCTTCGGGGAGCAGGCCAATGTGAAGACGCTGCAGGGTCGGGAATGAGGGGACTCCGCCTTGTAGAGAGGCCAGAAAAGCGTAAGATCTGATGGATAGGACTCGAAGTCGATTCGAATATCGAACAACCATTTCCGCTATGCGAGCATCATTGACGTCGCCACGAAGATGCAACGATAATGGATATTGGCCGCTGTGGGAAAACCAATTGTCGAGAACGTCTAGCAGCTGTGCAACATTGGGGTTTTCGAAAGTAACGCGCACATCACTCCATAGCTCACACGTCTCCAGTGCAACCGAGCGCCAATGAGAGGAGACTCGGCAAATGATTAGTACATCTGGTGCGATCGATTTGACCCGAGATGTCGACCGTGAGGACGCTTCCTTGAAGCACAGATTTATAGTGCCCGATGCACACAAGATGAATATCTGGCGCAAAATGTCTTCGGGGACCGTCTCTGCGACGGTCTCGACTCCGTGCTCGGTAGACACGGTGTTCGCCAGTGTAGCCTATGGGCCGATTCTTAATCCACAGGCAAGAAGTAGGCTACGACAGTGGGACTGACCTTGGATGCAGGCTGCTTAGAAGTTGGGGAGCGAGTCTGCGGCGTCTGCCGTTGCCTTCGCTTGGGTCTCGCAAACGGCGGACGCGGAGGTTACAGTCTCCTGTCAGTAGAGGTTTATTTAACACAGAAGGAGGCGGACACGATAGCAGAATCTGACACTAGACACAGGCTTTTGAGAGCTGGGGCGCGACGGCTTAGCGGAGGCTTTGGCTGCCCCGGACGCGGTGGTTTCGGAAGCGGGTTTGGATAGTTTCGCCTGTGCACTTGTCACTTTCCCCGACAATAGAAACATGTCATACGACAAACCTTCTTCTGCCGGACATTCCCTTGTTCGCCATTCGGCTCGGGAGACTCCTTGCGGCCGCCCCTGGGCACCTCAGAGCTCTCCTGGCTCTCCATTGTGGGCATGTCTTCAGTCGGAAGGGAAGAAAACGAATCGTCTCACAGACTGTTACACTATGTCACGCGCACGGACCTGATTCACAAATAGAACTTTAGTACTTATTACACCCTGTTTTGGACAAAGACTTTTACGTCTGTCTAGGTCTGCCGATTCTGACTTTACGGACCTAAACAGTGTCTGAAGCTTGTTCATCCTACTTGCGAGTTCTGATTTATCGTAATCGGAACCTGAGCGGGAGTTGATTTGGTTCGCAGCTGCTTGGCACACCTCGGCAGAAGTAAAGCCGGTCCGCTTGCACAGCGCATCGGAGGAGTGAATCTCGTCCGCGGTCTGCATGTTACTTGGGGCCTGGACTCATCCGCAGCAGAGCTCGATGGATCAGTGGAACCTTCACACTCCCCCTTGACAGACTTCGACAAGCAATGCCTCGTTACTGCAACGTACGAGCACCAAAATTGTTGTAGTGTTTGTTTATGAGAGACTATCAGCTTACAGAACCTCGCTTACTCATGGCGCTCTGATTTCGATGAAGCAGTGAGCATGTGCATGCTTGAGCTGATGGAATTCATGTTCTTAAAACAACCACTGCGATGCCAAAGATCCCGCCAAATTCACTGTGACCATGGAGCAGTTCATGCAGAAGGAATGCGCAGTCTTCGAGAAGTATCTGTTGATGAAGACCACACTGTACAACCACACTTTCCATGAGTATGCGCGGATGCCAGAGCTCAACCTTGCAGACGCAGCCCTTAAGGAGGCGCTCGCCAATAGTTTTTCCCAGTACTGCAAAATGGCGGGCGCTAGCGAGTCGGATAGCCTTCCAGATGTCTTCACACAGACGACGTACATGTTGGCGACGATCTCCCTGGAGTCTGGGTTCCAAATGGTGTGGAAAATCGGTTTGAGCAGGAACGGAGACAGGCGGTTGAATGTGGCGGGACTACACATTCTCAAACCATGCCTCTGCAGCGGCAGTTTTTGCTTCATATCCGACTGCGAAGTGTGCCAATGACCCAGAGCTGTTCGAGCTTATGGTAGAACGAGGATGCACGGTGTACGATTTCGGCTAGTCTGTTGTTTACCGCGGGGCTCTGATCATAGTAGTAAAAGCTTATTACCTAATTGATGGCCACGTGATTTGCCTCAGTTTCGTGTGTTTCCTCCGTATACGCGCTCAAAATACGCGCTATTTGACTCCAGGAACATATTCTCAAGTGCTAAATACTCCTGCATTTTTCTCCGATTTTTTCCAGCCAAGTCTTGACTGATTTTGCGTCTCGGCCGAAGTTGAACCATCAATCATGTGGCAATCACAAGCCAAATCGGCTTGTTCTAATGAGTGCATTACACCTCTTATTTAAAAATTGTTGAGTGGTCAAATGCTAGGAGTTCAACACAAGAGGTCATCCTCCAAGAATCTTGTCAAAATCTGTGTTTCCCATGCGGCAGGAAGATAATTGGAATCTGCTTACCTAAAATTACATAATAAGCTTTTACTGCGATCCAACCCCCTCGGTAAACAGCAGACTTCAACAAGCGAGGTACTAGCTCAAACTTTGTTGAAGTGTCTGCCTAGGGGAGACTAGATTTCGGCTAGGAAAATACGCCCGAACCTCCTGTGTCCCTCAGCAAGCTCGCCTACCACCCGGGGGAGGTCTCCCTTCTCCGGTGCCCAAGTCAATAGCTCCCTCATCTCAGAGGGCTCGCAGACTTACTGCAATTCCTGAAAATAATGCAAACACCATTTTTTTTTCCGCGCGATTCCCAAAAAGGAAATTCACCCCCAGGGCTTTTCTTCTCCATCCATTACCACCAGATGCCCAAAGATACTAGCTGTGGATAGTCGGACTTGTTTCGCGTGAATCGATCTATTGTTGCTGTCCAGAACCATGGAAAGATCAGCCACGCATGTTGCAATTACGACATCTCATCAGCCACAAGAAACAACCTCCGGAAAAAAATACTAAAAGACTGGATCAAAGGCGGGGAGCCTCTGAGTGGATGCACAAGCATCTTCCGTGAGTTTGAGAAAGCCCAGATTGTTGATTATGCGACGGAGCGCCGCCGCAAAACGTTCTGCAACATTGGCAGCAAAATCATACCCGCGCAAAGGCAGCCACATCTGCTGGCAAGCGCAAGCAAAGCTCGGACTCTGCCAGTGCCCCGGCCGCCAAGAAAGTCAATCTTCGGGCCACGGTTGAGGAGGTTGAAGACGAGGAAGCTCCTCCTATCGCAGTCGGTGACTCCTTTCTTTTTCTTTGCTTGCGGTTCTGATGAGCCAGGGTCCAAGCGCAAGAATACCTCAGACTCTGCCCGCGCATCAGGCGCCGAGAAGACCAATCAGCAGACCGCCGATGAGGTTGATGATGAGGACGGAACCCTATTGCCTTTTCAATGGTCCACATTTTGAAACACATGACTTGACACCCTGCAAACCATTTCAATTTCAATTCCAATGAAGTAGTAGTAGCTATTAGTGATGCCCAGGGCCTAGCTTGGCCTGAAATCCCGGGCTTGGGCCTGGCTTGAGCGGACTTGGCCTGGCCTGACTTGAGCATGAGCCCGGGCCTGAGTAGGGGGCCCCGGCAGTGCTTTGACCGTATATACGTGTTTTCAAGGTATGTAAGTCTCATAACAAACCTGCGCAGAGTTACCCTTATTCCACGTGGTTCGCCGGGGGTTAAAATCTCTGTGTGCGCGTTGGAGGGTGCATTCACCTAGCAGGACTATGATTTGACTGAAAAATTAGCACTCATTCCACTTCTGCACCGGGAAGGGATGAAATATGCGCACAGCCACAAAATTCAAAAAATATTCCATACAGTGGTTCGGCGAGGGTTAAATTTTCTGTTCGCATGCTGGTGGATGCATTCACCCAGCCGGACTATGATCAACCAGAAAATGAACACTCATTCTCCTTCTGCACCGGGAAGAGATAAAATATGTGCACAGCCACAAAATTCAAAAAATATTCCATAAAGTGGTTCGCCGGGGGTTAAATTTTCTGTTTGCATGCTGGCGCATGAATTCACCCAGCCGGACTATGAATCAACCAGAAAGTGAACACTCATTCTACTTCTGCACCAGGAAGGGATAAAATATGTGCACAGCCACAAAATTCAAAAAAATATTCTAAAACATGGTTTGCCGGGGGTTAAATATTCTGTCCGCATGTTGGAGGATGCATTCACCTAGCCAGACTATGAATCGGGGAGAGAATGAACCCTCATTCCACCAGGGTTCATTGCACCTGATTTCTTGCTGACATCTGAGGATAAGATACCAGATTGGACTGGTGGCTAATTTTCCTGGACAGTGGGCAATGCTGTCGGACCAAGCTGTCGGACCAAGTCAGCCACTATTTGTAGCTCTGAGGGAGACTATAAAATAGTGGCTAGGTGAGAAGAAGCCACCTCTGCATTCATCCGTGGTGAAAGCCGCCAGTTTCATCTGGTGGCTACCGCAACCTCTCTATTATAATAAATGAAAATTGATTCTTCAAAGGAAAGAAGGCATCGGCTGGACGAAGGTCACCTCGTAGCAAGAGTACTCTATTCCCCGGATGCAGACGAACTTCGTGTGTCGAGTAAAAGCTTTCTCTCCCCGTCGAAGGTCCTATCGTCCTCCCAAGCTGTCACTGTACGGGTTGCTCCGAGACTCGAGCAAAACGGATACGAGGCGGGACGAGCGGAGCGGAGGCACGAAACTGGTGTTGGAAAAACAAGACGTGTGAGTACGTGGCACGAAAATAAAGACCATAGCAGGCTGCTCATGCCATTTCCATTGACATTTCATTCTGAAACTAATCCTTCGCCCCAGGAGTGGCTCAGTCGATAATGTCTCCAACTTCCTGTTCACTTCGGCCAAGACGCGATCCACCAAAATCAAATTATAGCTCACACCAGTTAGTGGGCTTGGCCGCGAAAGCGTGCTCCAAATGTTATAAATTTCCAATTTCACCTACATAAGTCCTGAATTTTCTTTGTTTAGGCCGCTATTTATTGGCTGTTTGTACCACTTATTTAACACGAGTTGGATGAGTTCCAGGATGTGCATCGTCTTCAGCCCTAGGAATGCTAAACTCGGCTTATCAATGCCGTGCAATCATTGCGCCGGAATGTTTGCCGAGGTTTGCAGGACAACAAATTCCGCTGTATAAGCACATTTTGGGCCATTTCTCAAATCTGAGTTAGATTATAGCCAGCGCAATTTCAAGCAAAATTGTCTCTTGGGATTTGATTCCTTTGCTTTCCTCGTTGCAGCCGAAGGCTTGCAACAATAAATTGTTAACCAAACAATTGGAATGCCAAACTCGGCTTGTTAAAGCTCGCAGCGTTCATGCCGCCAATTCCGCTAAGAATTGGTGGGCATTTCACTCCTGCAGCTCGCACGGGCAAAATTGTGAGAAAGCAGGGCCGAACACGGAAAATATTGTGCAACTTGCTTCGGCGGCGGTTAATTTGCCTGAAATTTATGTGGGAAATTCTCTTGGCGTTCACAGTAGGAACTGTCTACCTTATATATCTAACTAATAGAACAAGAAACTTGATTATTTGAGTGGAAATCCTGTGCATGATTGAGTCCAACATTACCAAATTCAACCATCTTGAGCTCCAACATGTTTAAGCAAAGCAGGCTTGAAGAAGTAGGAGTAGCAACTTTTTACCCTTCCTAAAACATAGGATGTGGATACCAGTCCCGCGGCAGATGCATGTTGGTGCTGCGTCACCTGCGGGAGAGTAATATGCCCGCCGATTGAAAGTTCATTGGCGGGAGTCCGTAAAAAGTAACTTGTGAAAAGTAACTTGTGCGGAACTTGCCCCTTTCGGCACGCGTGCCGCAAGTTAACTGAAGTTTTCCCATGGGCTCGAAACTAACGGGTGCGGGTCACCCAAGTCCCGTTTTCATAGGATTCCTTTTAAACACCTCTAAATGCATTCATATTTACCTCAACTGCATGTACTGTTGAATTAAGTGGTATATAGCTGCCGGAATCCTTGGACTTAACATTGAACTAGATTACTCACCTGCGACCGTTCTCTTCAGACTGAAGAGAATCGGCCGCAGGCCTCTCGTATATACACCATGAACCGTGATAACCCGCCCGAACCAAACACCGCGTAACCGTCGCGTCCCCATCCGGACTGGATAGCGAGGTTACTACTACAACATGCCGGAGTAGAGATTCAAAACTAGGACGTCGGTGATGTCCGTGGATGGACCTCAATTGCAATGGCTTGCATTTTGAAACGCGTGACCTGTCGCCCTCAAAGCCGTTTGAATTCCAGCGCATTCCCGGAGCCATTTGCGGAAGGTAGGAATCAATAGCTTTGGCCTCTGCGAACTTTTCCCTCTACTCAGATTTCCCCCAGCCCAGACAATAGAATACATTTTGAAAGGCGTGACTCGGGATCACTGTCCTCAATTGCAGCGGCTTGCATTTTGAAACGTGTGACCCGGTCGCGAGTCTACCCAAGGTGCTCTGTGCGTGTTGCAACGAGCTGGTTTCGCGGAAGAAGGAAGCCCGCCATCGCCGCAAATTAAACCAGCCCTACGCTGGGCTAGCGAGCTATCCCTCTCGTTAGCAATATGAGTCCACACCATTTTCGTCACTTCGTTACTTCGCTTAGGTTCGGGGATCTTCGTGACTTTGATGGGAACCTGTGAATGTTCGTCACCTTGGCATGTTTTGGGAAAGTTTGTGAGTTGTTTGCTACATGGCAATGCCTCAGCGCATCACAAAGTGATGGGTATCAGCAGTGTGCCGCGCGTGGCCGGTTAGGTTTGGGTTAGGTGGTCGGTTAGGTTTGGATTAGGTGGTTAGGGTTTTGGGTTAGGTGGTTAGGGTGGTTAGAGGTTAGTGGTTAAGGCTCAGTAGTTATGGGTAGCAGTTAGTGTTAGGGTAAGGCATCTATATGAAAAAAAACCGGGCTTGTGCCGAAGGAACAATGATGGCCGATGCTTCCAGGTTCTTGAACGTGCTCAGTTAAAATGACGAACTTTCACAGAAAATCATAAGTACCTCATATATTAAGCAGATGCCTCGAATCACATTGTTCATATTTGCCGCGATCCGAAGATGCCCCATTCGTTGCTCATTCCTTTTTCCTATTATATTTTTGGGTGTTTGGTAATTTCCGAATTGCCCGAGAGATCAAAAATTAGCTCAAGCCAGGCGCCTCAACCTCGCCGATCAGCCGTTCAACGTGGAAATTGATGCGCTGAACCCAATGGCACGCGTTTGGGAATGCAAGGACTTGTTTCGCTTGTGCTTCACATCCCAAAATCCCCCTCCGACGCTTGACTCCGTACTGTCCAAACTCCCCACCTCCACCTCACTCCTCGAATCTCTGTCTTTCACAAGCCTGTCACAGACTGGGATTGCTCTGAGAGATCGATCCGTACGCCTGCATCTGCTACATACTACTTACGGGCCTCATATTCCCTAGGCGCTCGCGATTCGGATTGAAACCACGAAGATCACAGATCAAATAGTAAGATTTGTCAATAATACAGTGCGCAGATTTTCACACCACATTGGGAAAGGACCACCATGAAGGCACCAAGCTCAGCATGGCATGAGACTGGCACTGAAGAGCATGCCGCAGTGGGACAGAAGGATGGGGAAGGCAGCAGGAGCTCAATTCAAAAAGGTGTGCCCGAATTGTATGGCAATTTACACCACGTATTTCATCGGATTTGTAATTCAAATTTTCGGTCCCGCATTGGTTTTCTTCCCCAGCCATTGAAACTGAACTGCGTGTACTATTAATGTCCACTGGAATCACAATTCTGTCACACACATTGAAATTCCGTCCGCTTCATATACAAAAGCGGTCCACCTCACAAACATTTCATGTCACCCACATGAAGGTTTTATGCCCATACGTACTTAAGAAGGATGAAGGAGGAGGAAGAGAAGGAAGTATAATTGTTGTTGTCCCATTACGGCCACCGTACCTACATACGCAAACCAAACGCTACACGAAGGCCTGTTTGGGGCTGTGAGGATATAGAGAATGTCGGGGTTGCAAGGGAGAATAGGGGCCTATCGGCAGGGAGCTCGTCCTGCAGCACAACCACCGGGCCTGTATTCGCGCCCGAGGCTTTTATCGACGACGTAGAGGGCTGGTTGCCCTCGCAATCTGACTGCGAATCTGTAGGCTTCTCCTTTACTGTTTCAATTTCAATTTCAATTCCATTAAAGTGTGCGCGGGCCTTTCTTGAGCATTTTTTGTCACAGCAAAAATGGCCAACTTGCAACGTGAATTGTGAGCCCAAATCACAACCAATTCATATGATCCGAGCTGCCAGAATGATAGATTAAAAGCGGAGTTTAAAAAGGCTTCGGACGGACAGACACCCGTAATTTTATAAAGACCATTGGAACCCCGCAACGAGAGTTCCATTCTAGATAGGGTAGGGGTTAAGCAGCATAGACTGTATTCCTAATTGGGATCCAAGCCAGTATTTAAACCACATTATAACAGAGGCGACTGTAGCCACATATCTACGACGTTCTGACAAGGAAAATGATTTTCTTCCTTTGCAGGGACAATAATTATCTCCAACCTCTGGTGCACCCATGGGAGCTTCGAGGAGTGCCGTTCTGACCGAGTCCAGCCATTCTTCAGGAGAAGTCACTCTTCCACCGCCTTAAATCCGATATTATCCTGTATTGAATGGTGAAGCAGACTCACGTCAAATAATCTGGTTTGACGCACTTGACTGGGCCCACCAGGTATGTCTCCAAGATAAAGCTGGTAAGGCCGACGAGCGGCAAGGCCCGCTACCAAATATAACAATGGATTCTGACCACAAACGAAAAGATATATTGAGAGCAGCAGCAACACGAGAAAGGCTTTCGATTAACATCTGCTTATGATCAGCGTCAAGACTAACAGTCAAAGCAGCATGTGGCATCTCTGCAACACAGCCAAAATCACAACACAGAGCTGAACAAGCCAAGCGATTTGGTTACGAGGTACTTGCCTCATGGTCTCGAAGGCTATTTGTTACTTTCACAAGAGCACGGTGGGCCGCGAAGATTGAAAAGAGAATTTTAAAAGAGGGTGATGACGCAATTGTGATGGCGGAGTTTGGACAGAGTGCCTTAATTTAAATTTTAAAAAGAGGGTGAGGTGATTACCATCAAGTTCTGAAAAGAGTCCGTCCATTATTCATATGTAGTGAGTACAGATCTCCATCCATACACACTTTCCCTGACTGTTGAATGCCTGCTCCCAATGTGTCTGTCCAGAAGGCTCAGCAGAATGAAAACCCGGGTGTCGTGGCAGGATGCAGTGCCCCGACTCCGGGATCTTGGGACGCGAAGGAATGGCAGATGCATCACCCCGGTAGCCTGGTGCACAATCCACATGGAGGGGTGCGAAGCTGTGTTTCTGCCGTGATTTTCCATCAGGCCCCTAGACCTCTTCATACAATATGTCATCTCCGTGTATGCAGGAAAGATCCAACTGGTGGGAGCCGAGCATGGTATACAAGCCACTGTCGCAGATTGAGTCTTAAAACTTGTATTTCTCTGTCGGTTGCACTGGCTTGGCACATAGAAAGGATTGGCAGGTGATGGCATCAAGTTTACCAGGCCAACCAATTACATACCCTAGCCGACACATTGCCACGTCAACTCATACTTTTCTAAGTTCTCTCTGTCAACGCACTATTGCCTATATCCTTCTCTCTGGTGGAGGTGTTGTCAGTGGCAGCCAAACCATTCTCACCAGATCTCATCACCTGCAGAGGATATTACATATCTCCTGGTTATATCATCTTCTAGACTGGGCCGCAAGGGCTTATGTGGTGCTAAGTATAATCAGGGGACATGAGGTAGCAGATCCATCAGATTTAATATGCTATGTGAATGCCACTGCTTCCATCAGGCTTGAGGTTAATGAGGAAAATGTGCAGTTCAGGTTCCTGGGTCTTCCATTGGGTTCCATGAACATGGGTGGGTTCAGCTCCTAGCTCCATTCGGGGTTCCATAGTGGAAGATCCACAGAATGCACCAATGTTGATCGAACCATAGTGGAGTTAAAGTTCCACTATGGAACCCACGGTGGAGTTAGTGGAGTTTCCACTGTGGGTTCCATGGTGAAACATTAACAGAACCCACCCACATTCATGGAACCCATCATGGAAGACCCAGGAGCCTGTACTACATGTTTTCCTCATTAACCTTGAGCCTGACAGAAGCAGTGCCATTCATATGGGAGATTAATCTGATGTGGGGCAGATGACCTTCTGATGTTCCCATGTTCGGCACCAGTGGTAGCAGACAGTGATGGGGCCAATCACTGGGGCCTCAGTGAATATTGAGATCTTGAAAACTTTAAATGTTGAGAAATGTAAACATACAGTGGGCAGTCTTCCAGAAGCAAATGTTTTGACACATGCCGCAATGGGTGGTGGGTCTTCGCTGTGGCCCTGATGGTGGGAGGCAGAGAAAAGGTGATACTGTAAATTCAAACATCGAATCCTGCAGAGCATATTGGTGTACCGGCTATTGGCCCCCTTTAATCCTGTGGTGCGCTATATATGCTTCTTTTCCCAATGACCTTGTTCTCTTGTGTGAAAAATCTCTGTTACTGAATCAAAGCCATGACACGAGATCTGCTTCCTGGCAAGATATCCTATCACTGATTTCCCTGTTCAAGCCTTTGTGGTGTTGTATTTGATCGATGTCGCTGACTCTAGACATGTTTCCTCAACCCTTATCACCCTCTTTATAAAATTATCCATTCTGTCCGTCAGAAGCCTTTTTAAACTCCGCTTTTAATCTATCATTCCGGCAGCTCGGATCAACGTTCTTATTTTAGTTACATCAAGTGGGAGCCGGCGCTTCGTGCTGGCTAGCGCTTGTAAACTCTTCAAGAAGGATGCTCTTGAAAGTCTAGCCTTCGAAAAGAAAGCGACATACTTACATCCAGCTGTAATTGCAGCCACCTTTCCTCCTATTTTGGCGTATGAATATGTTCCTGGTGAGTTTCTTCTTTGCACATTGCATAGTTTCTTTGACAATTTCCGGGCAAACGTAAGGAACGCGATGGCGAACAACCCGGAATCTGGTCCCGGATCCCCAGCCAAAAAAGTTAACGCGGGAACTAAGGCTCAGGCTGGCCCCTCTTCTGGATGAGAGACGGTATTCGAGTAGTAATCTGCGACATCATGATGTATTGTTTTCAGAATCCATTGCGTTGATTTAGTGATCCGGATAGAAGTGCTTGACGTTGAGAGGCTCCAAGCAAGGTGTCAGGGCCGTCCACTGTTCCCCCAACACTCAACACCCGTACACACACCAGATTAGATATGTTTTGCACTGCCACAAGAGGTCGTTCTACCTGCAAAAATCAAACAGTCGTACGCAATTCAGATTCCGATGCGCAGCCACAAAAGGTCGTTCTAGGACCCGTTTATTCAGGGGCTTGCAAAAACAAAACAACCGTACGCAGTCCAGATTAGATATCTTTTGCACAGCCATAAGAAGTCGATCTAGGTGTCTAGGTCCCGTTTACTCAGGGCCTGCAAAAGCCAAGCATGGTACGCAGAACAGATTGATTACTTTTGCACAGCTGTAAGGGTTTTCTGTTCCTTCGTCGAAAACATATCCAATAAATTATCAACTCATTTCCAACTCAAGGTTCGAATTTCTCGGGGTGTCACGCAGAATTTCGGCGGCTGCCGAAATGTCGAATAGGTAAAATGAGTCACGCGTCACACCCCCTGTCGATTTGAACGGAAAAGTACAGTATAGCAAGATGGTAAGAGGGGCACAGAGGTGCGGCTGGGGGTGTATAAGAGTTACATGTAGGGGTGATCGGGTGTGATGGCAACGATTTTGAAGTATATTTAGTGGTATGGCTCATTCATGACACCCATTGAATGATTTGGGGAACTTGTGTGGGTTCATTACTGTAGCCCATTGTATCGGTGAAGCGTAACGCTAGCCTCGTTTCGTTTCAAAAATTTTGGGAAGTAATGCATAACGGAAGGGGCGCATTGCTGGGACAAGGGTAAATGACCTCCATGGTACTTTTCAAGCATATTCTGAGCCTTGAAATCCTGAATAGTGGGAGAGGGACCACCGGGGGAGCAAAAATGTGGATTATCCATTGAACCCTCCATGCGACATTTCCCATCAAAAAAAACATTCCTTTTTTTCTACCTACATCCAATATGTACATTCGTCATATTGTCCTCCAGGGAAACTTATTATATACTCTAGTATGTACCTGATTAATCTCAAATTTTACTCTCAACAATTGCGAGCTCTACAAGCGAAAAAATCAAAGTTGTTATCCAAGGAACCCTACTACACTGTAGTCAAAGGACGATGTAACTTCGATCCCGCTTCGGGTGGGTCGCAGTAATCGACATTTGTTTTTGACCATGATAACACCGAAGACGTGAGTGCGGTACTGAGAGGCTTGGATGGCATTGAGATACGTTATTATTTGGCCGCGTGAGTCTCTGGCTCTCGCCGACTCCTTTCCCAGGGTACCTGTGTCCGCAAAGGGATCGTCCTGCGGATCGGTCTTCAATTCCAGGAAACACTCCATGTCGCAGGCACGACACAGATTCTCATTCGAAGGTTGTTGATCAGAGTACACGGAGATGTCTGGTTTTGACAAGTTGGTCAAGAATATATGCGGAGTCGGGATCGGCAAAATCCGAAGTGATTTCCAGCTTCTATCCCGGCTTGAGTACAGGCTGCAATGCCGAGATCTACGCAGAGTTAGTCTATGACTAATTGAGAAACCCCCGATGGCGTACGAGGGGTGTATACATGTCCCGCTCCAGCTTGGTCCGAGCAATCTTCATAAGGAGGGAAGGGCTGACGGAAGGCGGTTGTCCAGTGTAAGAATCGAAGTGCTTTTGGATAACAAAATAAACATCAGGACGTGCCAGACTATAGAAGATATACAACAGGATCACGGGTTAGAACGCGTTGCACCCAGCGATTTCGAAAGGGAGTTAGCTGGCCAGTGCCGTTGGCAAGAAACATTGATCTCAGCCTAGAAGAGAGCACAATAACCAGCGGCTTGAAGAACAAATAATGAGATAGACATTCTCGAAGATCCCGACAGGACAGGAACAATTGAGGAAGAGCGATATTGACAGATGCACAGAATAGTTTTGGGAGATGATATTGAGGGATGGTATTGATTAGACCGGTGTTTGGCCGAGACATTGCGCAGAAGATTTGAGTTGAAGCTCAGTACCCCAGCATACAGAATAGTTGAAAATCAGATCGTGCCCAGGAGCAATGTCAAGGAAGGGTGAAGTGGGTGAAGGAATGGGATTCAACGATATTGGCGCTGCCTTTATATGCCAAGAGTTTGCCGAGAGGCTTGCGTGGCCTCGCAGCTGGATCGGTGTTCCGTGTGTGCCGTACAGCAGCACCTGCGGTCTGCTGCGTCCCGTCAACAAAGGAATGCGGGCCGGTCAGCTGTTCCACCCAAATGAAGAGGCGGTGTGGAGTACAGGCAGTTGAGGACAGAAGGGGTTAACCCAAGCGACGGAGCCGAGAAAGAAGAAGATTGAAACCACAGTCCGCACTACGTCGCAGAAAAGGGAAAACACTGGACCGCGGGCAGGCCAGAGAATAAGTTCGAAGCTGATCATGAGGCTGCCGCACGCAGCGCAAAGGATATATGGGTTTAGGCAGGGAAAAGCACAGAAATCTGTGAATTGCGCAGGCGGACGGCAGGAGGGAGTAGAAAGGAGTTAAGCCTTATGGAGAAATCAGCCAACATGCGCAAACTGATGGGCACCGCCGAATGAGCAAAATCTTAAAGAACGGTTAATCGGTCTGTTGCCTTGCCCGAGATGGTCGAGTCTGCCCAACTGGAAACCAAACTGCACTAAATAATTTGATTTGAGGTGAATCACCAGGAAACCTTGAAACAAGAGCAAGAGCTGCAGATCAGCCAGGAAAGTAGATCCTATGACAAAAGAGATGCACAGTCAGGGAGGGCCAGTATCTTGTCCAGGCACATTCAAGACTCATAAAGATTCACTGTATGGTTTTAATAGGCTACACTGCGAGATGGTAACAGAGAGAACAATCTAGAGCAGTGTATTACTTTGTGTGTAATCCAAATTGCTTCTGGCCCTAATTTTTGCTGATCCTAACTTTGCTCTTTTATATATCGAGGTACAAGCTAAAATATAAAGTGTCTCTGTCCACGAGAGACTAACTTTGTTCTTGTTCTCCAGCACTTTCTTGTCTAGTTTTTGCCTAGAATGCGAGTACAAGGATCTGCCAACCCCATTCGTGCATCTATACTCACTATCACGTAAAGTAACCGGAATTTCGGTTTTACGAGCCCGTAACCCTGGAGTTGGGCATTCTTTCACGTTGAGTACAACATTTGACCTCAAGGTTTAACGGCGCTTGTACCCTGTGTAATATTAAATTGCAGAAAATATCAGTACTCCTTCATTGGCCGTGCTGTGGATGGCATTTCCGCACATTTGAATGCAAAATCAGCCATTTGATAAAAATGATTGAGGAAAACATAACTGTTTCATCGGATGAAATGCAGGAGGCCTTCTAATCAGTGCAAAGGTGGGGCAATCGATCCGCTGGGCTCTGGCTGCAGGCATGGGGAAGGGCGGGAAGTTAGTTTGGGAAGGCCAGGGGAGGGGGAGGAGGCGGCTGGTTTGCGGCTGGGGTCGGGCACGTTGTGGCAAGAGTTGGGGTGACGCCCAGGGCCCAGAGCTTGAATAGGGCGAGGTGAAGCAAAACGTCGACGGCTCACAGAAACATAATAGCGATCTTTTTTTTGGCCGTTGAGGCACTGCCTGGGGGCGTGAAGATATCGGTCGCAGCCTACCTCAGGGCAGCGGACACGGCGAGCGGTCGATGTTCATAGTGGCATGATTTGTAAAGAGGGTCATGGCTGGCGGGCGGGATGGCCGGCGGGAGGGCGGTGTGTCGCAGGTGGAGGTTTGGGGAAGAGGATGCCAAACAACCCAACGACTTTGGGGTTCGGCTTGAGCTCGTTGCCGATGTTCGACGTGCCGACGGCAAGAGGGCTGTAGAAAGCGGTGCTCATCCCAATATGGTAAAGGGGCAGAGGCGGAAAGTATTGAGTGACAAGTTTCGGTCCCGATTTAGAAATCACTACTACTGTACTATTTCGACCGAGTGTTCGGCCCATGTTACATGTTACCTCAAGTGTTCAGATCAGGTCTCGAGTTGTTGCGGTCGGCTAAAGTGTTCATTTCTTCCAATCGCCGAAAAACAATCTCCAAGGAATGCAAGAAGGTGATGGTGACGACAAAAAATTTCGTTTCGACCCCGGAACAGTATGTACGGCTATTTTTTAAAAGATTTTGCTCGTTCTCTAGTCGCTTATTCTACTCAGTGTTAACTTGTACCAGCAGCCGATAACATATACCTCAAAGGCTATCAAAAAGAAAATTGGTTGGAGTTGCCGGTTCATTCAATTTGTCACCTAGAATAAAACAGGAGATGAATAGCAAAAATTTTAAAAATATACATCCCTCATCGTACCGAATTCTACGACTGACAATGAGCCAAGAAACAACTTTAAAAATCTCTGACTGGATAGGCAAAGACATAGCCATGTCCGCCGCGCCGCCGCGAGTCCACAGGATGGCAAAGGAAGAATTCACTCTCCCACAACAATTCGACCTTCTCCCATCGGATATGCTGTCCCTCGCAAAAAATGGTGGATTTCAGCGTAGTTCGGCAGTTCCGGCTGGACTTGGTGCATTCAGTGGCTATTTCGGTAAGTACAATAACCGCAGTGCTCTCTTTCGACAGGAAGAGGAAATGAACACATCACTGAAGAAAGTGAGACACCTTCCAAGCCGAGCTTGCATCTCACAAGTAGCCTCTCAGGTACTCATGCCCAATGAGAAACCGTCGAGCCGGATCGAGGGAGAAAGAGGAAGATCGAGTCATCAATGGCCAATCAACAACCATCAAATTTTATCGAGCGAGTTCGAGGGGCTGCGAACCGCATCGTATATCTCATGAATTTTATTGCCGTGTCGCCTGGTATCGTACGACTTTGCCCCAACACTTTTTTTCCGCAGCAGCAAATGTTGAAACATTCACAGCCTTTTGCGGAACTTAGGGCGGGGACCATTTTTTTCTGTTTTCGATGATTTTCGGCAAAAACCCTCTTGTGACCTCAATTTTGGTCGGATGGCCTTGGGACCAGGTGTGTTAGAATCACATTGAAAATCTGCAGTCAATCCAGTACCGGTATTTTTGATCATATTACATAATGGGATTTCAACCAAAAAAACCTGTGTTTCTGCAGGAACACTGTAACCCTAGGAGTAGTGATGCGATTGACCTAATTTTTGGATATGGTATATATGTAGGGTAGGACTAGTCACTACCAATCTTATATGGACATTATATCAAGGGATTGTGGCTTGGCACACCTTTTAATGATGTACTGATTCCAATATAAAGACTACTACAAGTGAAGTTCGGTATCAACCTCCACTAGCAGCCTGAGTCCACCAGCTTCGTCCAAAGTCTGGGGCATAATGTTCTTAGACCCTAGTCTGTTCTGCACTCCCTTTTATACTACTAGGTTTGAGTTACATGTGAAAAGAGAGCTGAATAATACAATAAGCAATATTAGATGATAAGAAATACGGTCAGCCAATGAGATGACTGCCGTTTGGTTTTGGGTCTGGTTTGGTATATGCCAGGTCAGCCTCGCTGACCGACTAGTGTTCAACTGTGGGTATATCAATGGATCCTCAGCCCACTGTCTATGCCGAGCACCCCTTCCGGACCAGCCGGCGATGTAGCCGGTGATCTAGGTCATCTCTACTCTGTCAGAGCGTCGATCTATTACATCTAGGCGACACAGTGCTGCGACCGACATCAAATGGTCACAGCTCGTTGGTCAGAACGTCGATCCGCCCTCCGGTCATCGGTACAGGCTGTACAATCGTCCCTAGCTCCGTTCCAATAGCCCGCTTGCTATTCCCTTCGCCCTAGCTGCCCAGATCGGGCACTAGCCTCGTGTTTCCTCATCTCTTATGTCGTGGTATGTCTTTGTCAAAGCCCTAGCCGGTCGCTAGTCGGGTTGTTCCGACTATCGCCGTCTAGTCGCTTATCTAGAGATTAGATAGTACCACCAGTTACCGCGCCGAGCTTCCTAGCTCAAGGCGTAGTCCCCTAGCTGCACTTCTATCATAGATATCCGTCTGCTAGACCCTCGCTAGCTCCGTCTCAAGTCATCTCTGGACTACTAGAGTCTCCTAGGTCATGTCTCATGAATGTATAGGTGGTGGTTTAATCCCTGGTTGTTTGTACACTCAGCTAGCAGCTAGCTCGTCACACTAGTGTAGCCTCGTGCTACAGTCAGCAGTTAGGGCTCGCTCTGACTCTCCTTGAACACAGCCACATATTTAAGTTGTAGTTCTATCAAGAATTGTTCATTAGGAGACTGAGGCCATGGTGTCATCTGGGGGTCCCCTCACTGTCCTCCGTAGGGTTGTACTTGCACCGTGTTTGATGAGCAGCCTCGCAATATTGAGGTGACCATTGCGTGATGCAAGAGTAGTGCAGTCCAGCCATATTTGTTGACCAAGTCGACAGGTGCGTTGTGTTCAATGAGCAGCCTTGCAATCTCGAGGTGACCATTGCTCGATGCAAGATGGCAGCGCAGTCTGGCCATCTTTGTTGACTAAGTCAACAGGTTGTGTGTGTTCGATGAGCAGCCTCGCGATGTTGAGGTGACCATTGCTCGATGCAAGATGCCGCACAGTCCAGCCATATTTGTCGACCAGTCGACAGGTGCGTTGTGTTCGATGAGCAGCCTCACAATGTTTGAGGGGTGACCATTGCTCAATGCAAGATGCTGCACAGGCCGGCCATATTCATCGACTAAGTCAACAGGTACGTTGTGTTCGATGAGCAGCCTCACAATGTCGAGGTTCCCGCTCTGACCCGGTTATACAATCATGTTGGCGCAGAGGGACCACATTCGATTTGTGGCCAAGCCTTGCCTCCTGCTTGGCAGCGTAATCTCTTTTCTTTTCTTTTTCCCTGTCCATTATACTTGATGTAATATCTAACCCCAAAATTACAGTCACGGCCAAATTATAGGCCGCACCCCGTTTTGATTAATAATAACAAGCGGCTGCTCGGCCGCTTCGCGGCCCTCGCATCCCCTTCCTTGGTGTGAACTGCAACTGTGTGAATAGAACAGAGGGGCCAAGTGTTCAAGACGACCCATTTTTCTGGACTTGCCAAGGCTGTGCATGGTGTCATCTTACGTGGCCGCAGCAAGCACGGCATGAGTGGGAACTGAGAGCACGACGAAAAAGGTTAGAACTGATGGCGGAGTTTGAAAAGGCTTCGGACACCCGTAATTTTAAAAAAGAGGGTGATATTTTGTGACTGATCTCGTGTGACTCGCCTGCCTCCCACCATCACCTCGGCACCCCCAGCATGCCTCAACGCATTTGTTGAGTTCGCCACACCTCTGGTGAGTCCCCAGCGCCTCTTGATTCAACATACAAGCTTAATTACCGCTATATAAGCCCAGGGAACGATGCCACTGATACGCTGCCGACCCAGCCCATTCCTCTGCCACCATCCTGTCCCCATCCTCGCCATATTACCCTCCCAATCAGGACAACAACCCGAAGCACACGTCGAAGCATGCGAAGCAGTTCTTTCGCGACGAGGGCATTGATGTGATGGAATGGGCACTGAAATCGCCTGACGTGTCGCTGGTGGAGAACTGTTGGGCCCATCTGAAGCAGGAGATACGGAAGCACCCCCGATTCGCAGCTGCCAAGACGCCCGACGACTTGTTCGTCATCGCGAAGGACGTCTGGCACTCTCCCGAGTTCAAGGAGTACGCTATCAAGGTCTACAAATCGTTTCCCCGTCGTTTAGAGGCTCTCCGCGATGCTAAGGGAATGTGGATTGACTATTAACATCTTCTAATGTACCCTACTACATCCTCTTGCTTGTAATATACCGTATCTTGACGAAAACTTGCATTTTGCGCTCAGTTGATGGTACTTTGGTGGTGGGAAACTGAGTTGATGGGATTATTAATCTTGGCCCCAAAACGGGGTGCGGCCTATAATTTGGCCGTGACTGTACAGGCGGGTTATGTCTATCTGATTTCACGGCGCTTGCGCCTGGGTGAGCCCTCAAATTCCGTTTAGACTTTACCTTGAATTCGCTCAAACTTCCTCCATCAAACTTAATGTCTCAGTCTGTTCTGTAACAATTCCTCTTTACCCACAAGAAGAATTAACCTTTAGCGGCTCGGCGGTCGTGGATGCGTATCTGCCACCAATTCAAGTGGTGTGTGCTCTGCAATTTAGGCAGGGGACGAGTCATGAGGACGTTTTTCTGGTTTTTTTTTCTCTCTGCCTTCTCTCATGCAAGAATCAAATCTGTTTCTGAAGTATCTTCTGCATGACTAAATGTTGTTTGTACTTGTGGCAAGAATCAGGCCGAAATACATCTTCTCCTGGGTAGCCAAACCTAAAGGTTCAGCAATAACAGAGCCCTATTCACGAGTCCACACTAGATTACAGACAGAAAAACATGCTCACCTGTCTTGATGCAGTTCCGTTGCTGACAATTCGGCGGTGAGTCTTTTGGTTGCTTTTGGACAGAAAGGTGACTAAATTGTGTTTCAGATTTGCCACTAGGAGGGAATTAGTATGTGCGATATAGTGTTTAAAAATTACCTCTGCGTTGCGGGGTTTTTTGGAGGCAACTTCCATCTGTAGGGTTTAGGCGATTCAATTTTCCAAGATGCTGTAAACTCCGTGGCCATCATCTCTGATTTTAGACTCGAAGCAGGCGTGAACATCACTGTGCTGCCAGCATCGGTAGGGCTTGCTGAGCTCTGTCAGGCTATCACTGCCACTGCCACTACTCGCCTCATGACACCTGCTGGAAGTAACGTCTTTTCAATTGCGGACATCCCAACCCGTTTGGACGTTAAAGGTTATATGAATGGTTGGGCGCAGGTGGTGCGAGGCTGGTGCGAGGGGGCGAGAAAGGGCGGAGGAAAGAACGAAGGAAACGGGCCTGGACCCACAAGACAGTCTCCTCACTGTCATTTGTGCGGCTGCATTGCCAGCCCTGAGTGACAGGAGTGTGGACCAAAGCCAAAAGGGGATATCGCAAAGTCTAAGCCGGATAACCTAAATATAGCCAGACTCGGCATTGACGTCAACGGTGAGTTGCCGGATCGTCAACAATAAGCTGCCGTATCGTTCAAAAATGTCAAATTCAAGCTGCAAACACCGGTTTGGCTTCGGTAGACGAGCGTAGGTGTCTACGCTCACCTATACAGATCTACACACACCTCTGCTGATCTAGATAGGGTCGGCGTAGGTGACCTAGACACACCTGTTCCACTTGACATGTCATGATGGCGCAAATACAGCTCATGGTACAGCCATAATACATTCCACAGCAGCTTTCACGCCACGGACAAGTTACACCGTGTTTCATATGTATTTAGCTTATATTTATCGATTCCTTTTGCGGTAGTGCACAGCACTTGTTGCAGCTCAGGCAGGCGCCCGGCTGAGTGAGAGGGAAGATAGCAAAGGAGAGATCAGACTAGGACATCTAATCTAGTAGATTAGATGCCATCGCATCAGCACAGCCACGCTTCGGCTTGGTCTCGCCATCATCGTACGCGTCCATCGCGACTGGACGCCCCTCATCACCCTGCTCTATGCCTCTTTTCGACGACGCGAGGTCGAAGACCAGTCGACTTAGCTGCGCCCTTCCTCTACCGCTTCCTGCTAACCGTTTTGACCAGCAGAGGATCAATTGCGACATCGAGGGCGTAAGGACGCGTGCGCGACTTCCACGAGACCGACTCACGCGTCGACCATGGAAGAAGGCGCAGCAAGCATCTTCACCGCCGTGGAACTGTCGATCCCCTCCCAAGAAAAAAGAGGCCAGTCCTGTCTTACTGGACGATTAAGACGACGAGTGGTAGAGAATTCCGGGGGAGCACCCTGATGCAGATTTTTGGATTCCGGGGAGTACCCTGATGACTTCGAAATTTTTTTGGTTCACGGTTTCCCTCGGCTTGGCAGATCAAGATGAATTTTGGATTCCGGGGGAGTCACCGATGAACTCTAGCTTTCCGGGGGAATCCTTGATGAACTGATTCTGATTTTGATTTTCCTCTCTCTATTGCGTCTACGTATTTATCATGGACTTTTTAGTGGAGTGTTGGATTTATGATTCGATGCATCCCTCGCAGGTGAGCAACTACTCTGTATTACCTTGGTGACTTGCATATCTTTCTTTATTATAGCTCTGCGGGCTCCCCAAAGTTCTGCCTGCGAAAAGTACAGGTCGATAGTTCTGGTGTTGCACATAGAATAGGAAATGTCGTGCGGGCCCACGCTGCTAGGTATGCGCGATGTTGTTAAATGATGTTGAGCAACAGCCTACAGTCCCTTTGAGATCCTCCCTGCCTTTGCCTACCTGCTGTGAAGTCCACCCGCACGGCCTTAGTTTGCTGCTGCCAACCAAACAACCTCTCCCGTAGGGAAGGTTGTTGTACCTCTCTCACAGAGCAGTGCCAGTTGCCTACACTATTCATGCTGTACCAGAGTGAAGCAAGGCGCTTCTGGTAGACTTGCGAGCGGGTTTAGTCCTACCTCCCTGCGGCCTCTCCAGCCTGATCCCCCTCTTGCTCTCGCTCCCTCTCCTTCTGGCCCTGTAGTTGCACCTCTCACACAGCCGGCTCGCACTACAGCATCTTCATCTGACAGTTTTGCACCGCTGGATGCAAATGAGTTCCTGGATTTTTGCTGTGCACGACACCTGTCCACCTTTACAGGGCATGTCCACCCACAAAGCTCCTCCCAAACCTGTGCCCTGTTGGCGGCAGCATTGTACCGAGATCAGCTTCACAATGTACAAGATCTTCGGCCATCAGACTTTTGACAAATAGCTTGTGAGCTTGTACAAGGCCAAACAAGGCCATTCAAGGTCAATCAAGCTCGCAAGCTCACAAGGCCACAAGCTGAGTCCCAAATCTCGACAAGCTCAGAAAATTTGCAAAATTCTGCTTTTTTTTTTTTTTTTTTCAAGGGTTGCCAAGGGCTTGATTGCCGATTTCCGTGGGGTGATTTTTCATGTTTTGACTTTTTTGACCTTGTGAGCTTGTCGACAAGCTCACAAGGTCAAACAAGCCACAAGTTATTTGTCAAATGGCTGATGGCCCTAGTGTCCGCAAAGTTAATATGTCTGCCTTTGAACTGTGTCACTTGGCACCACCCATTATGCATATCCCTCCTGCATTGAGTTATCAAGCCTTCACGGAATTTGGGCCTCATATCACGTCTCTAATTTTGCATGACTTACAGTCATTTTATCCTTGGGCATTTAAGCCCCTGCCTAGTCTCTCCTAGACAGACGATACAACTTTTACCTTGTACCTCGGTATGTTGAAGCCCCCGCCGCAATCGGGTGACAACCATTCAATCCGTCCTTCCAGAAAAGCAGATTCACCCTTCGCATATCATTCAAGTCGAACTACTTCGACGTCAGGAACATTTTCCGCGGGCGAGAACAGGCACCGTCCAGAGGGAAACCAAGTTTGAAACAGATGGGAATAAATTCCGAGGTTAGGGGTCGAAACAACTTTTGGATTGGCTCAACAACTCTATCCCATGGCTGCATGCTCACGGCTGTTTGTCCTCTGTCGACGTCATGCCTTGGGCGCCAACTGGAAGCTGCATTCCTTATTTTTCACCGTCCCACGCCCGCTCCGAGCAGGATACTTTGCATTCGAGCCTGTGGTCTTGGTATTGAGTAAAATGATGTTAGAAGCAATCTGAGAACCGAGAGACAATAGAGACGTTGCGATAGCCACCAGATGAAACTGGTGGCTTTCACCATGGACGAATGAGGGGGCGGCTTCTTCTCACCCATACATCTGTAAACCCATAACTCCCAGGCGCCGAGGAGCAGAGCACATAAGGATCGATTTGTGCAGGGTTCGGCAGGTATAATGGTGCGATTGAGGTATTTAAGGCTCCATCTCCAATGAATGTTATTTGAAGCTAATGTTCGTCAAATTTGCAAGTGCAACCTGAGGAGATTCAATTCTGTCGGCACTGCAACAACTTGGAATGTTTCACGGCTTATTCCTTTCTTCAACCACTCCACTGTCTGCAATTCCTTGGAATTTAAACTCACGCCTGGAACTTTGGTGGCTGTGCATGCGCACCCCTACATGGACACTAGATGCAATCCAGAATGCTCATTTCTACAAGCGGCTGCTCGGCCGCTTCGTGGCCTCGCATCCCCTTCCATTGGGCACGACATTTAACTGTGGAGAATCGAACCATCACGAGAGGGAAACAATTACCAAAGCAAAGAGCGCAGCCCCTGTTTTCATTAGATTCGAGTGTAATAGAAAAGCATGGAAACGACTAGAAAGGCCTCGACACAGCCACTAAAAAGAGTAGAACGTTGATTTACGACTTACTTTTAACCTGCATTCCAAATCCTCATCTCGAGTTCTGAAATGGACGACTTCTTATTGCATAAGCCTTCGTAAATATAATGACACAACGCAGGGAAAAACAAAAAAGGTTTTGGCTGGGAAAGCTTACAGCTGTTTGCGGAACTTCGGGCACAGCCTGTTTTTTTTTTCCAATGAATTTTGCATCAGATGACTCTCCTGGGATCAATTCTCAACAGTTTTCCCTGAGAATATACTCATTATGTTGGCATTGACAGTCCGGAGGGCATGGCTTTCCTCGGATTTATGGCGTTCAAAGTGCACATTTAATAAATCTCTATAAACTTTCGTGTTTTTTGCACTTTCCTCTACATAATCGTGAAAATGGCACATTTCCTCTACTTATGAGACTAAGAATACGTTCGAGAGAGAGAGAGGAAAAACATGGGAATTTCCTCTATATATAATCGCCGGATACTGACTTCTGTCTATTGACAAGTTTGTAAATCTCTCTATACATTTTGATTGACATCTCTATACAAATGTATTGACTCATTACTTCCTCTCTATACAAACTTTGGACAACTTTCCTCTCTTACCAAACTTTTTTTTGGGGTTAATTTTTTTTCTCTCTCTCTCTCCTCTCAATTCAAGTTCTGCCACATGGGGTGTTTGCGACCGAGTGCCACAATGCATTCGCGGCCTTGCGAGCGCGAGTTGTTTTACTCCCCACCGTATGGGGTGCGTGTCGGGCTCTGCCGCAAAGCACGCTACACTTGTTATGTAGTCTAGAGTACACTGTAATTTCTTTTGTGATTTTAGAGCTATTTTGAGGCCGGCGGCGAGCTCGCAGTGAGCAACGGCGAGCACATTGATCGCGCAGTGATGGCGCTGATGACGGTGTGCGCTTGATGCGAACGTTGATGGCGGAAGCATCCGCGCTGATGCGGTGACGGCCCCGATGGTAAAACTGATGGCCGCAGTCACCAGTGCCGTCCTGCCGTCCTCAAGCCCACTTTGGGCGATGTTTCCGTGTACCCTCGGCTTGATGTGGCAGGGTGTCCAGTTAGATCTGTTGCATCAAAACTGCAACGGTCTAACTTGATGTCCCACATGGACCGTATAGGTGGCTCGAAATTCGGGTGATTTTGTCGGGATTGGGGCCAGGCCTACAGCAAAAAATCGGACCAACTGTGTCGGGATCACTTTTTTTCGGCCCACATCGCCGTTTTTCAAAAAAATTCGCATGCTGCTGCGGCTTTTTGTCGGGATTCGCGCCAGGCCTGCCTCAATTCGAGCCCCAAAATGAGCCAAAATGTCGGGATTTGACACAGGCAAAACGTAAAATTTTCTCAAAATTTGTCGGGATTGGGATCAGGCATTTGGGTTGATTGTCCGGGGTCCTGGCAGAACGCGCGGCTTCCGGAGACGTGTGAGTGGCCATGGAATGATGAAGGATGATTCGGCGGTGATTTGAATCACTGATCTCTCAGACGGCATGTATCCATCAACATTCATTGTGTTCCCAGGGGAAGCTTCCCGTGAGATGCAAACGAAGATATACTGTAAAAAGAGTCATGTACGAGAGCCCATCCCTTCTGCTTACCCACATCAGGAAAATCCCAAATGCTATGGGTTCTATGGGCAGTTACATAGACCCACATAGACACTTATAGAAGCCATAGTAACGTTGCTATGGCCTCTGTGGCCTCTATGGCCTCTATCGGTGTCTATGTGGCAGCCCATAGCAATTTGGCTTTTTCCTGATGCATGTCGCACGCCACCTTCTAGTTCTACACTACCTCCCCAGCCCGACTGGGTCAAGGAAATGTTACGGGATCCAATGGCTCTCGAGGCAGTCTGCGCAAATGCAGCTGCACCCAGAAGTACCATTGGTCCGTCTTGTGCAAATGCCATGCAGGGCTCCTTAGGGGCGCTGTTTATTAGTCTGGTTTATAAACAGTGTTTTAAACACCGGTTTATAAACGCGGTTTAAAATGGTCAGGCTCAAAGTACCCAGTTTTTAATTCACAGTGGCTGTGCCTGGTGGACCCACCTCGACTCAAATTTGGCTGGAAATTTGAAGGTCAGTGCAACAGGATATTGTTAAGAAAAAAATATCTTCCGACCTTCATATGATGCGTTGGGAAGACGGCCGAAAGTACCCGAAGTGCGGCTTCCGTCGGCCCCTGGCGGTACCTCTGGTCTGTTGTCTGGTTGGAAACGTGAATGTGACCTGCGGCTCTCGTTCTACAGTTATTAGGAGAAAGAGATTGGTGTGAAAAAACGCTTATAAACCTCACAAAAACCTATTTTTCTGGCCGCCTTGGGTGAGTGTTTATAAACGCGTTTATAAACACCCAGTTTACAAACCTAAAATTAAAAACTGTTTATAAAGGCCCCGGGAATTATAAACAGCGCCCTAGCCCGGCTCCTGCAGATGAAAGGATTCTGCTCTTGGGGAGAAACACATGTGAGTACTTTTGACCGCCTACTACCAGTCACGTGACTCTATGTTTTGCAGCAAAAACTGATCAACACAAGGGCCGGAAGGCGCGGCGTCTGAGGTTCAAGGCTCATCCATACTCTCAGGCTGCACTTCGTGAGTTAGCTCGTCTCCTCATTGACAATTTCAAAAAACACTTTCACACCATTCAAACCAGACCAACTCGAAGCTCCTGACGATCTGTCCGACCTTTCGATCCCTTTCTGCTAACGAAGTTCCGATTCTCGGCCTTGTCTCGACAGACCAAAACACCAAGGGTACATTAATTATCGTCATGCTATAAATAATGGTGAATACTAACCGTCGACCGATGTTGTAGATCTTCCTGGCTCCACAATTCTCGCAACTGGTGCTTCTAACGATGACGACAACAGGACCATGTCACTTCCAGGTCCAGTCAACAACACACCAGCGAGCGACTCGGGTTATGAGATTGCGCCACCCGAGAACAGCACGCTGGTTTTCGCTCAGCAGCAGGCGCGGAGAGCCTGGGTTACCAACATAAAATAGTTGCAGGCACTCTGCTGCCTGCACACAAAAGTTGTAAGCAGTCTTGCCTTTTGAGTCAAGTTGTAGTGAAATCTTCATTATTTAGACCTTGGTTGCATGAAAATACTTTTTCACAGTATTTGTGCCATATTTTTACCCAGTATATCGCCCATATAAAAACTACCCTGTTTTTTACATCTTTTTGACCGGTTTTCAGCTGCAAGCTAGTACAACTTCGCAGGTTGCTTGCAACTTTGAGAGATTTGTTTGTAACTTCAAGTGTTGCATGCAACTGCTTGCATTTTTACTGCATCAATTTGTGTGCATCTTTGGGCCGCATTCAACTTCGCCTGCCTGCAAACTTCCGGCGTAATAGTTGTTTCAAATCTGATGATATTGATACAATCAACCCGTCCATTTCAAATATTATTTCCTTTGGTTTCCCGTACTTCAGGCCCTCCGACAAATTCTGAAGGGATCACAAGGCGGTTCATACAATTGGCCCATCCAAACTGAACCGCTAAAAAGACAGGGTGGCCTAATCTACACTATCTCCTAGCTACTGTTGATTCTCAACCAGGTTTCTCCCTCTGATCAGGGTATGGCTTGTTCCGGTTCAGTAAGTAATTTTAGATCGCAGGGGATGTAGCTATACCTCCCCCTCCCACGCAATAGAGACCCATATGGCCTCAAACATACTTGAAGTCAGGACAGACTCCTCGGCAGGCCGCTGATCAATGTTCAAATCCGATATCAATTGATGCGTAGCGGGCCGACCTCTACTTGCAACCATTTCCGAGTTGGGGGGGTGTCCTAGGTTGCAGATAGCCCGAGTTGTATGCAAAAAAATGTTGAAAACATTGTGGCTGTACACAAAAATTAGTTGCAGGCAAGGAGTTGCATGCAAAAAATAGTTGCAAGCATCAAGTTGCATGCATAAAAAGATGCATGCATTCCTCATTTTCGACCCAAGTTGTAGTGGAAATTGGGTGTTTTGGACTGAAGTTGTATCTATATAAGAAATGAAGACTTCCTATGGTGCGAGACAAGACAAGACCAACGGCCACATAACCGTATTGGCTGTCGGCAATCCAAATGCCGTCATTTGCTCCACGGTTGAACGGAAAACCGTCAAGATGTTGATTTCTGAACAATGACTCCACTCGACTGTAGGATTTCTATTTATAACATTGTTCAGATAGTAAAATCAGTATACAATTCACTTCTCACTGCCGGAGACGGGACTGTTCACCAAAAAAAAATCAACGTGTTGATCCCAGTGGCTTGCTGATTGTTCAGCACTGGCAGGCATTGATCGCGAACAGTCGGCATTCGCTTGCCATGTCCCCGTCGACTGATCAAGGCTCGCCGGCATTGATCAGAGGTTGCGGCAGATTGCGGCATTTATCGCAGAGTTCTCCGAGAATGAAACGCGTGGCTCGCTCAACTGGTAAATGGCTCCAAACTGAAAGCAGAGATCCCTGGGCCACCGAAAGATGTCATACGCTCCGGACGGGAAACAGGTCAACAGGACCGTCGGCCGATGGCAACCGTGGCCTCCGGGTTGGTATATATGACCGTCGATGTTGCAATGCTCAGTCCATTGGCTGCGCCGATCACCGTCTTAAGCTTTCAGAATGGTCAGTATCCTTCAGTTCGTCTTTTGCTCATCCTGTCGGTGCAATCACTGGATTTGCCCGTAAAGCCATGCGGATTTGCAGCAGTACAGAAAAGCTTAATGCAGTCAAGTGCTGCTAGACCGGTAACCGATCTCTCGTATGAAGATATCTCTATGAACGATTATCTTCATACGAGAGATCGGTTACCGGTCTAAAGTGCTGCCCTTTCCGCCAGCTTTCCACACAGAAATTGCCATTTTTGGCGAAAGCGTGACTCTGGACAGCCACTAACGGGACAATAGTGTGTGATCGCGCGGTATTCACAATGCGGGTTTGAAATTGCACCTGTTTGGTTCAAAATAGAGCTTGGATGAGGCAAGCCGAACGAGCTTTAAAAGACCAGATTCCGCGGGTTGTCGAAGTCCTTAATATTGTTTGCAATGCCCCCCGAGTCCGAGGATCACATACTATGTGGCCTCCTCCAATTGTGAGCTTACGGTTCATAGGAGTTCGCTCCGTGTTGCCGAAAACGTGCCGCCATCAAATTGCCGATTTTTGATTAGGAGTCTTGTTAGGAGTCGTGGCGAAGTCCTCGTCAGGGGCTCCACCCCTGCGCCCACCTTACTTCCAATGACCCAGGACGTATACATGAACGCATCCGCCAACCTCAACTGGTGACAACCGTATTACGCGAACTCGTCGCACTCCGCCCCCTCCCTGTTCCCAATCTAATCAAGAAAAGTCGAGGACGAAGGGTCCCAACCGTGGCCAACGGCACCGGGGAGGAAGAAGCCAACAACAAACGTCTTCATGTCTGCAAGGTAGAGGGTTGCGGAAAATGCTTCCATCGCGGGGAACATCTTTAACGGCATATTCGCTCCATCCACACAAAAGAGAAACGTGAGTCCGCTGGCCACTCGCCTTTGTCTCATTTTTCTCTAATGATGACTGTGCCTTTAGCTTTCCCATGCACTTTCCATTCTTGCCACAAATTCTTCAACCGCCAAGACAACCTCCGTCAGCACATTAAGGTCCACAGGAACGGCGACGACAATATTTAGTCGCCTATATCGTAACCCATACCTGTCGCGCGGGCCTTTTCCTTTCCTGCTGACAATAATTTTCATGGCCTTTATATTCCCCCCTATGACCCGGTCGTCATTAATTTCGACGCCACATCGCCCGAGCAGCTCACCGTCGAACATGACATCACCCGATTGAATGAGGAAGCCATGGCAGTGTGCAGCGCGGCCCGGGCGTAGAGTCAAAGTTGTTGGAGGTGGGGCAGCCTTGGGTGGCATTTTGGCGGTGGGAGAGGAAGGTTTGGATTGTGCGTGTCTTCTGTTTTTTTTTTTTCAAATTGACTCACGCGCTTCGGCGCCACTTTTGATGCATTGCTACGCATCATCTCTGCTTCTTTCCATCCGCCGCCATGTCCGCACGCCGTACATTCACCCCTGCTTCTTATGCCTGCCCAGAACCAAGCTGTAAAAAGTTATGCAAAACCGCTGGGGGGCTGAAGCAGCACCGGGAGTCTGCCCATCCTCGTCTCCCTCAGGTTCCTGTGCCTGGGACTGTTGCGCCGGCGCCGTTGGATAATTCTGATGACAGACTCAATAATCATGGCTCAACCCCGAGTCCACCCGCGAGCCCGCCTACCAGCCCACGACATTCCCCCCCACCCGAACGGACGATCCCCGAGAACCGCAGAGGTACCAAAACGACTTATCATTCGCTGTTGGATGGTGTGTCTCTATTTTGTGCGGCGTAGCCTGTTAATCTGGATTTGATGGCCAGGCACACCTTGCGATCGCGACGGCTATGACCTCCCTCCCGGATCTCCTCCGCCGCCTTGGGAGGAACGCGCTAAAGACTACTATTCTCCTTTCGATGGCCGTGCTGAATTCGAATTCGCTGAACTTTTTTACACCCATGAAGAAATGGCGCAATCGCGGGTGGACCGTCTTGCCCAACTGCTCGCGGCCCTCTATCCAGGCCAAGACCCCCCCGTTTGCTGATCACACCGATCTTTTTAGTACTATCGATGCGATTCAACAAGGCGATGTGCCTTGGCAGTCATTCTCTGTACAATATTTGGGACCGTTGCCTGAGGGGGAAGTACCGGAATGGATGACACAAAAATACGAAGTTTGGTTTCGATCCCCACTCGGGATTTTTGAGAAGCAGCTTGCAAACCCCGACTTCAAGGATGAGATTGACTGGGCTCCTAAACGAATATTCAAGGATGGAAAGAGACAATTTGTTGATTTATTCTCTGGTAATTGGGTGTGGAAAGAAGCGGTGCGTGCGCATTTCATTCACCAGTTAGCCGTATTGACGGCTCCATCAGGATAAAATTGCAGAAGACCCTAACACTCGCGGCGCAATGTATGTGCCCAGTGTCCTAGGGAGCGACAAGACCACCGTCTCTGTCGGTACCGGCAACACTGAATTTTACCCGTTGTATGGTGGTGTCAGAAATCTTTTCAAACTCAACCCGGCGCACTCATCGAGATGGTCTCTCAATCATGGCCTTTCTTTCTATTCCCAAAAGTAAGGATTATTTATCACAATTCTCATTCTCTAATCCATCGCAGCAACTCGCGATTATGCCAACAGTATCGCGTTCCGCAAATTCCGGCGACAATTATTTCATTCCTCACTTGCTCGTATACTCGAGCCTCTCAAACCGCATATGACCGTTCTACGCGTAACTCGATGTGCCGATGGCCACTTTCGCCGGGAGATATATGGGATCGGGCCGTACATTGCAGATTACCCCGAGCAAGCCCTGCTAACATGTATCGTGCAGCGCTGGTGTCCTCGGTAAGCTGTTACTAAACGCTATGAACTCATCACTAATCGTAACCAGATGTCTTTCCCCCGCAGACAACCTTGACAGTCCAAGTGACCGCCGCTCCCATGATCACACGGACGGTTTACTCCAAGGCTGTACATTGAAAGAACTTTGGGATGACTTTGGAATCGTAGGAGACCTAATTGTGAGCGACAACTCTAGCGGCTCCTCTACATTGATTGCGACACTCATTTCTCTACCCATTTACTGCAGGATTTCCGAGAGCAGACATCCACGAATTAATTTCGATGGATTTGCTTCATCAAGTGATCAAGGGCACCTTCAAAGACCACGTCGTCGCGTGGGTGGAGGAATATATTCGAGGCACGCACGAGCCAGCAGAGGCCGACCGGATCTTAGCTGATATCGATCGCCGGTATTTTTTCTTTTGGTTTTGTTTCATTCTCTTGAATTTATCCGAATCATTTAGCATCGCTGTCACAAGCCGTTCCCAGGGCTTCGTCATTTCCACACTGGCCGAGAGTATAAACAATGGACCGGGGACGACTCAAAAGGACTCATGAAAGTCAGTTCCATTTTTGTGCCGCCAACGACGCAGTTATTAATGCAATCTAGGTGTATCTACCGGCAATTGCTGGCCATGTTCCAAGTACAGTGGTCAAAGCTGTTGCGGATATCATCGAGTTTTGCTACCTCGTCCGTCGCTCTGTGATTGACGAGGATACCCTTGTTGCCATTGATGCCGCCGTTGTCCGATTCCTGACTTAGGGACAAGTAATTTATTTTATTATGGAACAGGAAAGCATTACACCGCACCTCGCTCGCACGTCTCATTCCACCACTTCCTCAAAAACAATACAAACACACGCAGACTCACCCACCCACCCAAGTGTGATCAGTCACCTCTCCTCCGTGAAACCCTGCACACCTTCCTCCTTGTCCCTCTTGAACGTATCGCTCACGTCCCGTGCCTTTGGGATGAGTAAGGTCGAAAGAACGTAGCGTCTTGGCAGTCGCTGAGCTGCAGCTAGGTTGAATTGATGAAGTGATGCAGCGGCAGTTGAGCCGTAGCGGTACTCTGCAGTACTGATAAGCAGCTATAAACTAGTAAAAAAATTAAATATATTTTCTGGCGCTATCAACATATGATTCACTGGCCCAGAACAATGTAAACGAAGGCCCAGGCTACCAGAGGGATTGGCAGAATCACTGCAGGAATAGCCAATATTGATCCCCATACCTTCTTCAGTAGCGTTCCAGCTCAAAATTCCGACTGCCACTGGAATCTTGATGTAAAGACAAATTTGGCAAGGAAAGAATGGCGGGACGAAGCATGACGCCCAGAAATTCTCTCTATCAACCTGGAGTACAAGGAATCAGAATGAAAAGACTTACGTCCGCGGATGATAGCATTCACGCGCTAGTCCACAGATTTGACGAATTACAAGCCAGCAAAACCCCGGTCAGTTTGAAGAAGGGAAGAATTTATTTACCAATAGTTCATGAGGTCAACTGTGTATGTTTCAGCGCCTGCAATAATCCAGATGAAAAGTGACGGAAAAGACATACCTATAGCTAGTGACTGGTACAGGCGAGACTTCAATACTAGGACTTTAAGAGATTATCAGCCGAGTTTTAAACCAAAAAGAAAGAGACATGAAACGTCTTGTATGTACCTCGTACCAGAGTGTGGTCGGATCATCGATGTATGCAATGCTGGGCACCCGACCAGATATTGCACACACTGTTGGAGTTCTTGGTCGCTTCAGCGCAAATCCCAAAAGACATCACTGGGCTGCTGCAAAGCACCTCCTTCGCTACCTGAAAGGCACTCGAGACTGGGCCCTGCACTTCGATGGAGCTGACCCTGGAATGGACATGAACTTCCTTGGATATAGTGATGCCAGCTGGAATGGAGATCGAGACACCTCTCGTTCAACCTCAGGCTACGTCTTTATAGCAAGCCGAGGAGCCATTGGTTGGTCCAGCCGCAGACAGTCCATGGTTGCCTTATCATCAACAGAGAGCGAGTACATTGGGTTAGCAAATGCTGGACAGCACCTGGCCTGGTTGCGATCCTTCTTTGATGAGCTTGGACAGCCACAGAACCAGCCTACTGAGTTGCGATGCGACAACAGAGCTGCAATCATACTATCTCAGGATCCCCAATTCCGTGCACGTACTCAACACATTCGGCGCAAATATCACTTTGTGCGGGATGATCTTGTGCGACATGAGAATGTGTGGTCCTCTGGTATCCAACCGACGAGATGGTGGCAGACATTTTCACCAAAGCTCTTCCTCACGAGAAACACTCAAAGTTCTGTTTGTCCATGGGACTATGGCCTGGGTCGAGTGGGGGTGTCAAGAAATGAAGTATTCGGCGCGCCCCGGCCTCCGGCCCGTGATAAGATTCATGTCGAGATTTCTATCGGTCATCTGGTACAATAGTATATATACACGACTCTCCGCATCTCACACCTCAGTCTTTTGATCCCACATAGCGGGAGACTGAGGGTGAGTACTCTATGTATCTAACTTATCTACCTTACTTACTTATCTGTAGTTAACGCGCCTTCCGCGCATTTACAGGTACTTAATATAGTCTTTTGATCCCACATAGCGGGAGACTGAGGTTAACGCGCCTTCCGCGCATTTACAGATTCTGTTAGTTTGTCCTGGCGAACGTCAGCGATCGAATTGACGACGGAGTGATGAGGACCCTACGCTTAGTACTAGAGGTGTAGATAGTCACGAGGAGGTTTGACGCTGAACATTAGCGCAAGCATCAGCAACTTGACAAGTCCTTTTCTGAGGGCTTCCCAGGACTTTTCGGCCTTTTTGTGGCTTCGGACTTTTTTGAGGGCTTTTTTTCGGCTTTTTTTTGTGCTTTTTCATTGAACAGATATCTAACAAACACACCTGCGACCCACGCCTGAACGATGCACAATGCAAGGGCGAAGAGCGTGCCGTTCTCAAAGATGCCATCAAATTTCGAATTCAGAAAGAGCTATGGGATTGGGTAGTTCAACAGCCCAATGAATTTATCTTGCTCCCGGAAAACGATCGTAGGCGGATTTCCCACTCATTTTCTGTTCTTACTTTGTTTCAGCTTTTATACTAAGGCTCGATCTCAAGGCCGGGGTGCATTTCAACGTTCTGCTCCAAATTCGAGGTACCCGCAATTGAATATTTGACACTTGTCAACTATTAACTCCTCAACACAGCGTTAGATCCACACCGCGACACCCCTGTCGAGATCCTCCATACCTACTTACTCGGAAATGATAAATATGTCTGGCATGACACAACAAAGAACTGGGATCCCAAGAAGGGTGACAAGAACGGTGACATTTTTGCTAGCAGATTGCAGAGCGCGTCTATCTCTGGTCTATCAATTCCCCCTCCTCGCCCCCGATATGTTGTTCAGTATAAAAATTCCCTCATCGGAAAACACTTCAAGATGTTGCAGCAACTCGGAGTTTTCCAACTGCATGATTTATGCACACCTCTAATCCTCGATCTATGGAAGGCAACAGGAGAGCTCGGAGCGTATCTCTGGTTTCCCGAAATCAAGAACATGGAAGTTTATCTTGTAAGCAATTATATTTGATTGTGGGCCGATGAGGTGACTGTACTCACCAGGCCGATGTTGACATCCTCGTGAACAATCTCCTTGATATTTGGGGCTTGGTTGATCCAAACCGTATCCTGGTGAAGGGCAAGCTCCATGTCCTCTCTCATACACCCGAAGATGCCCGCCGCTTCGGTCCCTGTATTATCTTTGCAACCGAAATCTTCGAATGCTGGAATACCATTTTTCGTCTCTGCAGCATTCTCTCAAACCACCTCTCTCCCAGTCACGATATTGCTATGACACTGGGGGATATGGAACGCTTCAAACATATGGTTAGTGGTGGCTGGTGGCAGAATTCGGTTGGCAAGTATATTCGTGCAGGGAGCAGTGTTCGGTCATTCTTGACCTCAAACCGAGAGCTTCAGCGTAGGCTCGGATGGTCTGAAAGGACCATACTTCCCTCCGGTACGCTGTTCACTTGTGTTCAAGATCTTGTGTTTACTTGGCAAATTAACAGGAACGGTGAAGTTGGAAGCTGTCAAGAAACACGAAGCAGCCGAGTGGAACTTGCCTGTGCCAGAGCCTCAGCCTATTGGGTCGACCTGGCTACACTGTAAGTATGTCAGTGCTCAAACCGGTGATCTATGCAAGCCTGGGTTCTGGGTCATCGTTCAAACCAGCGGCGTGAGTTATTTCTTCCAAGGCAAACATCAAAACATTATCTGATATCAAAGTGCAGCTGTCCCCGTTTCCGGCACGCATTACAAGGATCCTGTCCAGGCAAGGCTCGCCGCTGACACCAAGCAATGCCATTGTTGTGGTGGAGCCGTTCGTGATCTTGGATGTGAAGAACACACGATTAAATATGCCCCTCCTTGTTCCATCAACCAATGCTACATTGATGACTGTAAAACCCGAAGTGCGTCTGCTGAATTGGTTCCTTTTCCTCCTCTGACCATCCAGAAAGGACATAATGCTATTGTTCAATGTGCAACATGATTGTGTACGCTGCCGATGCAAGACCGACACTGTCCGTGTCCAGCAAGAACGCACACTTACTGATCGAACGGAACTGCAAATGGCCCATACTTCCGAACAAGTATTTATCTTGAACATGCATGCTCTGCATACTGCCCATCTTATCCGCGAAATTCTTCCTCGCGCACTGACCGCACCAATCCCTTACTTTCAGGACCGGGTTGCAAGTCATCATCGGTTTGCAGCACATCTTCGGGACACGGGTCCCGCTAAACGGGCCGCAACGCAAGCCAAAACCTAGGCCACAAAGGCGAGAAACAAGGAAGGAAGGCAGATTTTGGCATCGGCGCAGACCGACAGACAGCGCGCCGAGCATGTGGCTGTTGAGGACGAAAGGATGGATGAAGGATGAATGCTAAACACGGAGTTTCAATGTACTTGATTTGAGGTC